>OY720441.1:349397213-349560515 GCA_963082915.1 Dolichopus griseipennis
AACTTTTTTAAACTTAGGTTAAGTTTAAATAAATATATTAAAAATGTACACAGTTTTTAAAAAATGGACTTATGTAAACGTGGCTTAATATTTTTAGATCGAACAAATTGTGTCAAAGTGTCAAATCTAAAAAATCGTGTCGATGGTAAGTCCAAAATAAATTATATTAGTGATTATAATGTATAGCACTTAATAAGTTACATAGTCGATATTACAAAGTTCATATTTCATGAAATTTTGTTATGTTATGGACTCCATGTACATTTCAACTTCTATATATATATATAATTTCATAAGTCCGAATTTTTATTATGAGATAGCACAGAAACTCTAATCCCTTACACCATAAGTGTTATCTTAATTTATAGGATGAGATGATCCAGTATCGGAACCAACTATAATAGCGCAAATAGTTTTGGAAATATATCAATATATTACTTTAGCAATGGTCATTCAGTTATATTACACGAGTACGCATACAGGCCAATCTAGTTTTGAATACATTTTAGGGTAAAAAATCTCATTGAATTTTTTTCTAATTTGATTCTCAGCTTCCAGTCGCCATTAAATTCAAATTATAGACAAATTAACAATCATTTAGCCATAATTTAAGTAAAGAATATATATTTTTTGATGTATACGTTTGTGAAATGTTAAAATCATTATTAAATACTAAATTTCAAATAATTTCCCTAAATAAAGAATGCAGCATTAATTTAAATAGTTTTTAGTTGAAAATTTGCATTAAAAAAATATTAAATATTATAGTAAAAATCTCAGTACTCATTTACAACACTTTTTTTTAGAGAATATAGCAATACAAAATAATTTTTAAAATAATTAAATATAGTTTTCAACACTAAGCTGTTATATTTAATTAAATAATTAATTAAAATAATTTCAATTAAATAGTTTTCTAAGTTCTTCTGAGAATTTGAATGAATCAATAAAATGATTTACAAGTATAATAAACAAAATCCCATGTAAATTTTAATTATATATTAATCAAAAACGTTGCAGTTGTAAGCTTTTGTCATCTTATTCAAATAAATGAAATTCATACGTATTTGATATTAATTAATTTATAATGACGAAATAAGTTTATTCATTACTATTACAACAATTATTGAATAATAACATCTTCAGATACTATTCTTTGCATAATATTATTTTTTTAGAATTATTTAAAGATAAATAAAAACAAAAATGTGACTCATGTAATTCTTTAAGACTCATTTAATTGAATTTAATTAAATCTCTAATATTTGATTATTTATTTGTAGTACCAGACAATAGTAAATATTGTCGGGACTTCTTATTAAATTATTTTAATATACGCACTATATTTTTTTTTATTAGATATGATCCGACCAGGATTTGAAGACTTTTCGATTGAAAAGTCGCCACTTTACCAATGAGCTTTCAGTGGGATGTCTAGTATTTATTAAATCTCTTAAATATTTTAAATTATTATAAAAATTTATTTTTTGAAATTCTTAATATGTACAGTGCTCTATCTAGCAAACATATGAATTGATCTGGTAACAATAATATTTATATTTTTCTAAAGATATTAGAATATCACCCTCCTTCCCTTTTGACCGGCTGTTATCTTATATATAATTTATTAATTTAATTATATATATAAGATAACAGATAAATTTAATTAAATTTATTTAATCGGATTTTGTAATATTATTAAAAAACAGAAAAATATAATTTATATGAATACAATTTTAATGAATCAATTGAAATATGATGTAATAGGGAAATTACATTAATATATAGTTAAATACATGAAATATGTAATCAATAGGTAGCACGATCAATGAGGTAATTTTTCTAAACTATGATTTGTCATATATTTCCTAAGCTTTCTAGTTTTAATATTATTTTTATAAGTTCGGTATCGCCTTTATATGGATTACATTTGTTCTAAAATGCTTTTCATCTAATCTAAAAGACTACGTTTCCTTTATTTATAATAGTTATTTTTATTCAAGGAAATAAGCGGTTTAAGACCATCCAATATAAGAATCAAGAAAATTTTTTTTAAAAATAAAAATTAATTAACTTAAATACATCACTAAACATTTTAATTATAGAGATTTTTAATTTTGTAACTCTGTAAAATCACCCTGTCCCAAAAAAAAATAATTACAATTACAGATGATGTTTAATATAAATTTTAATCAACATTAAATCAACATTTTCAAAACACAATATTGGAATGCGATACAAAAGCCGGAAATAATCGGGACACTTGCAAAAATTCATTATAAATGAACAAAATATCAGACCATTGAGGTTAGTTTTGTTTTCGAATCCTTTGTCATGTCTTCTTTTTTCGATTTGTTTAAAACACTTATACATCAATCTTATCTTATATATCTACATACATCCATCTATATAAAACCGGAAGTTAACAGCTCATTCAAACGATTGAGTCAAAATCGTATTAAAGACTTTGAATGGAAGAATGTGATTAAAAACTCAAATTCTGTAATTTTTCGAAGTATGTATTTAAATTTAAGTCTTTAATTCAAGATAATTTTACAGTGCAACAGTTTGCAAACTTGAAATTAAATTTCACTGAAGAACTGTAAATTAAATTTTCACAAAATTTGACAAATTTTAAAAATTAAATAAAATAACTATAAATTTATTTTATTTAATTATATATATAATATAATATATAATATAAATTTTAAAATTATAATTAATTCAATTTGAATTCAATTAATATTTAATATGATTATTAAAATTTTTAATAACTAATAGAAATATTTTACATATTACAAGTATAACATTTTATAAGACCTTTACTTTCAAAAAAAAAAATTATAATAAAATATGGACCACATTTTAAAAACCACTAAATATTAAAAAAAAAAAAAATCTTAAGTTCGTCGTCCTCATTATTTCAATACCAACACAAGTTATTACATAAAATATTTTTATTCTCAATGCCTACAACAACAACAACAACAACAGAAACTAAATATATAATTTAATTAAGAACCACAAAATATTATGTCTATTATTTTATGAGTAGTTTATTAATATATATATATATATATTATATATATATATATACTAAATATAATTCAATTTAACCTTATATCATTTAAAATAACAACAACAAAATTTACAATTATTTTGATACCACATAATTAAACAAAATCTCAAAAAGTTTTATGAGAAAAAAAAGTAGAAAACATAGAAAAAAAAACGTCATTTTAAATTTGTTTGCTAATAAATTCTTTTTTTTTTTTGCAAAAAAAAAACAAAATAAAGAACTAAAATGACGTTTTCAATAATTTTTGCGGTTAAAAAATTATTACTATTATTTTTTTTTTTTTTTTACTTATATTACAAGAAACTTTGAAATATAAAACAAAATTGTCAAGTTATACTTTTTTATATATTTTGACACGGTGTCTAATCATTAACCCCTTTAATCCTTAAGTATAATAGAATTGATTAAAAAAAAAAAATTTACATAAAAAAATTACAACAAAAACAAAATTAATAATCATATTATAAACCACAAGATAAAAATTTGTAAAGTTAATGGAGCATTCACATTTTTGCTATGATAGCTGCTATTATAGCTCAAAACAATGAGTTGACACACACACACACATACACACATTAAAATAAAGGTAGTACAGTGTACTATACAGTACTTCCTGGTTATTTGGTACCTGTATTTTTTTTATGTTGTTATTGTTTTTCTTATTAAATATACTATAAAACTGTCAATATTCTTTTCAAATAAAAAAAACAAAAAGTGACAGGTACTACTACAATTTCTTATTTTATTTTACTGGTAGAAAGGTGATATGTAAGTATGTATTTACTGTTATTTTCTTATTAATATAAAAAAAACCATTGACATGGTATTTAAAAAGTTTTTGTTGTTAAAATTTCAAAATTAACACTCATTAAAATTACAATCTATTAATAAATTAAATGGTATTATGTACGTCTCGTCAAAAAAACAAAAAAAAATTTGTATTTAAAAAAAAAAAATGGTTAATTTAAAATATGTCAAGCATGTGTCAATTTTATATTATGAAATATGTTGATGTTGTTGATGGTGTAATATTACAAAGTTAAAAAGGTTTAACACAAAAATTTCTAGCATAAGTGATAATTTCATGAAATTCAACAAATTTAGATTTTCCAAAGAAAAAAGAAATGAAAAAGGACTAAAATATTTGTTAATATATAAATCATACAAGAAAACGGTATCACTTATACTTAGATATGTCATCAATTTAAAGGCTATAATGAAAAACAAAAAATTCAAGTGAGAAACTTTTTCTTTTAAAATTTGTAAACTTTATTAGTGTGCAGACATAAAAGAATGAGAAAAACCTAAATGCATTTTTTTTAGGTATTCTAGTTAAATATTCTCAAGTTTTTGTTTATTAAGATTCCGTGGGATATATAGTACTCATATTACACATAAGTTTTCCATTTAGTTTTGATAAAACTTATATGTACTTCAAACAAACGACTCAATAAGCTTCAGAAGCTATTTGAGAGAATTAATAGGTATAGCGCTTTAAAGTGATACTAATAAATCAATTCAAAATATGGAAACGTACTTTAGTAATCCTAAAAGGCCGGTAAAATATGCTCAGAAGATTTTAAAACGATAACTCCTCTAATTTTCTTAAAACAGGTGTTCTGATCTTCGCAATATTTAAAAATAACTAAATTATATAATAAATGTTATAATACTATATTTTTTTTCAATATATTTCAAGTTTATAAGATTAAATTTACCGTACAGGGTATTATATTATAACATATTTTTAATTAGTAATAATTTTCAAAAAAAGCAATGTCTAGAATAATTTCTAAACAATTGATATAACAATCAGTAATCAAGTGAATCATTAAGAACTTGACTTGTTTACGTATAAAATAGAATCATTATTATTAGTATATATATATGTATACTTGTATATAGATGAATAAATATTAATAAAGGCGTTGTTTGGAAAAATGATAATAATAAAATGAAAATATTCCCACCCACTAATTAAATAAAAAGAAAAATATAATAAAAACAGTGTTACCGTAATGTAAAATTATATAGAGAAGGTAAAATAAAATAATCGATTAATATTTAATGATTGTGATAAACACTGAGTTTTTAACATTAAATAACATGAATTTTGTTTTGTGCATCCTTCAAAATTTGTAAATTGGCTATTGTTCAACAGTAAAATCAGTGTTTTCAATTATACTGCATAATGTAAAATTGTTTTTTTTTTTTTTCTTTGTCATTAAAACTAAATCAACATTGCTTGCATTTAATTATTTTTAAATTATTAAAGAATTTTTGCTGTCAAACAATCACATACAATTAAATAATTTTGATTCAAAATTTTTTGATTACATGTGTATTCTAATAAAATTCAAAGGTTTTAAAAAAAAATATTCTAAAAATCTTTTCATAAAATAATTTCATAACTTTATATATATAAATATTTAGTTAATGATTTTTTATGAGTGAAATTTGTTTCTTTTTTTAAATTAAAAATAATTTACTCTGTAATTATTAATGATATATTTAGATTTTAGTAACTAAAATTAAAAACGAATAATTGAATAAAGGTTACATGCATCAGTTCTCAGAGGTACTACAGAATTTATTAGAAAGTTAACTGTTTCTATAGGTTTTGTAACCATTCCAAGTAATATTATAATACCCTTGACCTAAAAAAAATAAGACCAATTATAATAGAACCTTTAAATATGGTGCAAGGATATTATTTCTTGTTTCCCTGGGGTCGGTATTACCTTAATAGAGAAATAAGGAATGGTTCGGGCAGCTGCCAGACACCTCGCTAGACCTAACCATCATATCTTCAAAATTAATAAAAAAATTTATTAACCTAATGTTTGGTAAATGGGTGTTCTGCTCTCGCTCATTCTTAAGTTTTAGGATAAATTCGGGTCGTTCGCAATTTGAGATTAATATTGAAGTGACAATTCGTGTAACAGTCAAGGGAATTTTTCTTTTAATTGGTTTTCAGGACTGGAACTTATAAAACATTATCATTTATAAAAGGTTAATGCAAGTTTTAGAGATGATTAATTAAATTCTTTAAAATTTTCTGATTTTACAATTCACTATCATTAAAAGTTCTAAGAAAAACTTAATTTTTTATTACCTAAAGTTTGCATAGTTTTGTTTGGTATACACAAAATCCATCAATTCAGTAAATTAACACGACAAAATCACATTCGCCCATCCCACAATATACGAACTGAACAACTGTTTTTAAACACATCTTATATATTTGCTATAAATTCATATACCTTATCTATTTACTATATAAATTTAATTTTATTATAGAAAAACACTTACAAAATTTGTATGGAAAAAAAAAAAAAATAAACGACAAAAAAAAAAGAAGCAATTAAATCTATGCATAAAAATCACTCAAATTATGAGCATAAATTTAATGCACATGCGCGATATGAATTTTTTTTTTTTTTTTTTCTAAACAAAATAAAAATTTTTATGTAAATTTTCATTTTCAAAAGAAACAAATGGCGTTTTTTTTTTTTTCTAACAAAAATATAAAATTACAATTTTTATAGATGAAATTTCCTAGTAAAAGAAGTAAAAAAAAAAACCTTCTCGACATTCATCATTCAAATGAGAATAATAATATTGCAATTACTGTACCTTATTATATTATATGTATATATATATATATATATATACGTATATATAAAAAAGTATGTTTCTGTAATATGAACTTGTGTTACTAACATTAATAAAAGAAAAATTAAAATTTATAAAATATGTAAGTACATATATATATATATATACATAAATACAAGATTTATGTAGACGGTTAAAAAACAGCTTCTGTATCTGATCATTTTAACTGGAAACAAAAATTTTTTGAAATAAATTAATTACAATAATGGCATATTATATTTTTCTGACACATCATTTATCTTTTTATTACGTATCTGTTTTTAAATTAAATCTTCTTTAACACAAAATAAACTTTTTAAGTATATAAAGCAGTACCTACAATTATATAATTATTAATTAAGTGGAGTCACTATATAAAGTATCGAAATTTTTCAATTAAGACAAGTTCGATTCTCGCAAACAGAGATGTTAGTGTATCACAGGTGATACTGATGTTTAATATGATTTATTAAATTGATGTCATAAATTATATTTTAAAACTATTTCTTAAATTTCAATAAAATATCATGACGTTTACTGTTATTATGCCAAACTATCACGTATATCAAAAACTTTTATATAACAGTAGTTTCTCATTCCACAGTGTATAACCGGTGATACACAAGTGCAGTGATTTTTAACACTCTGACATGCATAAGAGGAATTATGATCAATCATAGTGTAAAGTGATCGATTATTTAAAATATACTGATGTTTATTATGATTTATTAATTGATTATACTTTAAAACTGTCCCTTTAATTCTAATAAAATGTTATGAGGTTTACTGTTATTATGTCAAACTATCATGTATCAAAAAATTTTATATAATCGTTAGTTATTTTTTTCACTCTTATTCTGGTTACCTTTAATATTGTACACACCATTGCATTCAGAAGAATTCACTTTATTGGTAAAAGTGTTACCAGGCATAAGATATGTTGCTAATTTTAATACTCTATTAGGTATATAATTTTTAATCACAAAAAAGAATTTGGAAACAGTATCCAAGACAGAGTTGCCATAAAGAAGGCATTTTACAATTTTGAGTAAATCAAATGTCTAAATTCATATTTTGTAATGAAAACAAATTATCTTAACGGTAAATTCAAATAAATTTTTAAAAATTCTTCAAAAAAAAAAAATTGATTTTAACGTTCAATTTTTTAATTTATTTTAAGTGTCAATAATAATGTACCTATATATATATAAATTTATATTATGCGAAATCATAAAATTAATTAATTTAAATTAACTAAAATTACCTATATAGCCATTTTAATTTTACAAAGTCAAAAAAAAAAAACAAAAAATTCAGAATGAAGAGAAAAATTTAAAAACAAAAAACTGCAGCATTTACTCAATTAAATATTAAATATTTCACATGTATTATATGCATCTGTTTACTAAGAATTTTTTATTTATATATAGTATACGTCATATACCTGCAAATGTAATATTGTATTGAGATATTTTTCTAATTAATTTAAAGCAGATCCATGACATGCAAATAAATTTTGTCCGCAGAACTTTCAATATACATAGAAAATTTAACAGATTTTTGTTTCCATGTTAATTAAAAGTTTAGTTCAGATTAAATATATTGAATGGTTTACATGATTAATATATTAAATGCAGGGTATACCACAAGTGAAGTTTTAAGATAAATCAATATGAATATTTTAATATAATAATGAGTAAAATTTTGCAAGGGACTTCTGTACTAAAATTAAAAAAGTACTAAAATTTTAGTTCAAAATAGATTTATAAAATGCATTTACCATTTAATTTGACCCCTTTTTAAATATATATTTAAATAAAAAAATTAATATTTTATCATATGGCAACACTATTTTATTTTGGGATACCTATTGTTTATAGATAATTTAAGTTATTTATATTCGTTTAATTTAACACATTTTTGTTTACGACATATATATTTATATAAAATAAATTAATTAATGTGATTAAATGTTATATTATTACAATTTTAATTAATTAATTCGTTCATAAATTATTTCATTATAGTAGCATATACGAACAAATTAAATGATTATCAAAGTACATTAATTTTTATTGGATATATGTACATTAAAAAAAATGAATTAAATAAAATTTTATTTGATGGTCAAAAACTAATCAAAATAAATTCAATTTTAAAACACCTTTTAAAACGGATAATTAATTTAATTAAGAAGTGCATTATAATTAAATTAATAAAATTAAATGTTTTATGTATATGATATATAAAACTGCATAGGCTAACAAGTAGCGGAGTCAAAATTTCTCGGCGGACGTATCATTTGAAAAATAAGGACTAAAAATACCCGACGGACTTATCATTCGAAATATAAGGACCAAAAGATCCCGGGAATTTATGACTCACAAAGAGTGAGAAATTATTTAATTATTGTAACTTTTTTATTCAATATTATAATTAAATTGGGGCCTCGGTGGGTACTAATCGAGGAAGTGAGGGTCATGAATTTTTAATCGAAAAAAAATTATTGAATAATAATTTTTCTTTACAAATCACCATGGTTACCAAATACATATTATAGTAAAATATAAAATAAATGATATAAACAATATAAATAAGTAATATATTATATTAAATAATATTAATAAATAGTATAAACTGCCACGCCTGAAAAGGAAAGGTATGCTTCACCCCTTATTACATTGTATGACTTAAGGGACTGTTTATAAATAAATAAATAAATAAATGAATTTAATATTAATTTGGTAATATTTAATTATGAGCTATTGAATAATATTTAAATAGTTAATATTTAATTAATTAGGCAATTGAATCTTTTTGAAAGATTAAAAAATTTTAAAATTTAACAATTGATAAGTCCTAAAAAAAATTGTATTTCAGTTTTAATTTTATACAAGAACAGAGTTTAATACAATTAAAAATAGTTGTTCCTTTGGATTATAATAATTATGATAAAATATGTTTATAACACAAACTCATTACTTATTTAAATACGGTTAGTAATAACTTAATATTAAACACGTGTTAAAAATTTAAAAAACTTGAATTTATTTACTAAACGCTTGATTTACTTTTAATTTATGTGTAAAAAACATAAAATTTTTATCACAGTAAAGGCAGACACATTAATAAACATTCATTAATTATTATTATTAAAATATGTAATTTAATATAATTTGACATTATCGTATAAATTATGTTTATTATTTTTTATCTTAATCAATTAAAATTATAAGTCCGAATTTAATTCATTAGTGTTTTAAACCAATTTTGTAGAATTAGTGTCTGTATTTTACAATAGGTACAAGTTGAAACAAGAGGGTATGTGCTGGACTTAATATATTCTTATATACATAATATTAATACATAAAATAGTAAGGCCTTAAAACTTGATAAACGTCTTATTGAAATCTGCAGATAAAATTCTATTAATTATATATTTATACTATAAACATTTTATATTGAAACTGCATAGTAAATTTTTATCTGTGAGTTATATTATTCAATTAAATTATTTCTTTATATATTTTGTATTTGTTTATATTATTACATTTATTTATATTTTAAGGTATTAGTTATTGACTATGCCAATATTTTGAACCCAAAGGATAATAATAACCGAATCGAAAACCAAGTTTTTTCAATTTCACTGACTTTCGAACCCGAATGCCTCGCAAAAGTGGGCGGCATTCTAACCACTGTTGTCATTCACTAAATATCGTAAATTTTAAGCTTATATACTCTTCATATTTTTTTAATAATTAACTCAAATATTTTAAAATCTAAATAATAATAATATCCCTTAATTTAATCTCAAATTTTAAAAAGTTGTAACTTCCTTCTAATAATTTTTAAAAACTCAATTATATTTTGTTATGCATAATCACAATATACAAAATTTCAAAAAATCAAATATCATAATTCTGTTGTCCTGTCTCAAATTATGTAATAATATATAATTTTTATTATAATTATTTTCAATTTATATTTAAATATTACATTGGAGACTTGCATTTAAAACTTAATTAATTCCAACCACAACTTTTTCAAATAATAACGTTTTGAAAAAAAAATAAACAATGTTAGTTGAAAAAATAAGTTAATAACTACCGTATTAGAAAAAAAAAAAGCTGAAATAAAATAAAATTTCTTTAAAAATTTATTACATATTCAAAAGTGAAGGTAGCAGATTCACATTTTTTTTTAAAAAAAACTATCACTCAAATTTAATTTTAGCTTCCAATACAGTGTAAAAAAATTTTAGCTATTTTTATGTATTAGAGACATATTTTTTAAACCTTGCAGTAAATATTATTAACTAACTAATTTAATTTACTTTAAAAAAATATAGGGTGGCTCAAATTTATTCAAAAGTTTGTAATAAATAATCCTGCTATAAATGAGAGTCTATTCCCATCAGTTGTTAATGTTAGAAATTAAAGTATTCTTGAGAATTCAAAATACAGTAGTGGTCAAGTTTTTTTTCTTAAAAAAGTGAAATTAATTCACCCAGATTAAAGTTCAATATAAACGAATTATATAAAATGATACAAACAAAATCCAAAAAAAAACAAAAATGCCGTGGACTAAATCCTCATTGCGACAAAATCCCAAAAAAAAAAAAAAAAAATACCGAAGGACTTAATCTAGACCAACCCAAAAACAATAGAAAATCTCCCAAGCCGAAATCTCCAAGAAGCAATGCTGTTTCTGCCTCGCGATAGTCGCCTTCTACAGTATATTTAAATTATATGCGGTAGGTTTTGGACGGTAACTTCTGTTTTAAATTCTTTCTTGTTGAAATTGGTACTCATTTCATGGTGTTACTCATGTAAAAAAAAATATTCTTCTCTTTGTTGGGGGATTTTGAATTTTGGGATTTTATTTTTGGGATTTTGTCTTGGACATTTTGTTTTCGAGATTTTGACTTGCAGATTTCAGAACTAACTCAATATAAATCTGCATAAGCTTTAATTTAAAAATGCATCACGCAAATACAGTTGCATGGTAAAGCCCTCTACCTTATATTTCTTATTAAAAAAAATTTAACAGTTATTTATTGACATTTGAATCTTATGAATTTTATTTTTTGAACACACCCTGTATAATAGTCGTTAAATTTAAAATTATTTTTTTAAATTAGTACATAGAAAAGTATCGTATACCAGTATACAGTAAACTGAATATATTTTAGTTCAGTTCACACCTGTTTGATGAAAAAAAAAAATTTTTTTAAACTGAAGTTATTTTACACCGGAAATTTTTTAAGACTTTTAAAAATAATTATCTTAGACCAGCACATTTTTTGTCATTTATATATATATATATATATATATATATATATACTTATATACATTTAATTTTTTTTATTTTCTCTAGTATTATTTCTATTTTAAAATATTTAATTTTTGTATTAGATTTACATAATTTTTACGTGTTTAGGAATTTTTTTTTAGAAAATTAAAAAACGGTCATAAAATATTTGCAATTTTCTCACTTTTTTTTTTTTTTTTTTTTTAATTCTATTTTAAATTTTGGTTTATTGTTAAATCTCAAGTATCACATAAATTTTTCAAAAAATATGCGTTTCTTTGCACTTATTAAAATTAGTTGTTAATTGTATGCCTTCACTTTTTTTTTAACTATTTTGTTGTATTCATATTTAATTATACATATTTATATACTTTATATAAATATTTTGTATATATATATACAATTAAAATGGACGTAAAAGTACTAAATATAAATATAATTCAATATTATAATTTTTTGATATAATGGAATTTAAAAAAGCGTTAAATAATGTGGATATTCCCTTCTATATGTATGTAATTATTTTATTAATTTTGTTACCGTCTAATATAAGCCGTTAGAAATTGTATTAAAATTTTTAAAACCCTATATATAAATATATGAGACTCTATATATAAATTATGCAGGTGATCATATTAATTAATGAAATTGAAAATTCCAAGAATACTTAATTAGATTCTAACATGTATCAAATTAGTTGAAGTTTAAAATTTTTCAAACATAAAATAGTATTCTATACACAGGGTGTCCCAAAATTAATAGCTTCGTTGCATAAACCCTCATAAGGAGGGAATTTATTTGGTATTGAGACTAAGCTTGGGCTACTTTGCTAGTTTCCATGTTTTAAGGGGAGTCTAATGCAGTTTTCATAATTTTTTTTTAGTTCAAATAAATTAACATCTAACCCCGTTTCTATATATTATCAATTAAAAAAATCAAAAATTACGATGGATGATTTCAAGATTTGCATATCCCAAACGGTATAAGCCAATGAGATAAAAAGTACCACAAAATGGGCCCGAGGTTTCATCCTGTATACAAAGTTTCTATCAATCAATGTTTGCATATTAATTAAAAATTAAACACTTTATTTAATAAAGTTAATTGTATTACTAAATATTATATTAAATATTCAAAAATATTTATTTTTATTTAAAATGCGAATGAATTTAGTTAGACATGTAATCGAAGACCTGGATTTTTTGTCAATTTTTGAGTGTTCATCTATCCAATACTATTGGACTCCTCAATAGATAATACTTGTGCTGGAATACCTAAGCAATTCCAAATAAGTTTTGATTTAACAAATGCCTTTATATAAAAAATTATAAAAATCATCTGTGAGTTATAAAATAGATCAAAAATTTTCATAATTGGTTTGATTACTTTTTACTACATCTACTTAAGCTTATTGTCATACTCATAATTTGAAATAAGTTTTGATTTAACAAATTCCTTTATATAAAAAATTATAAAAATCATCTGTGAGTTGTAAAATAGATCAAAAATTTTCATAATTGGTTTGGTAACCTTTTATTATTTCTACTTAGGCTTATGCTCATTCATTCTTATATTGCCTTTTTGCTATAGACTGATATTCAGAATTAGAACGATTTTTATAGTTGGCTTCAAAGTTCAGGATATTCTCTTTTTCCAGGACTACGTACTTAAAAATCTTAATTTAAAAGGTTCCAAATAATCAGTTAAGAATCGTAAATTCTTTAAAAAAACCATATTTATCAGATTTATATAAAGATTAATTCGAAAACAATCTGCATAATCTTAATCTGTAAATTTATAATCTAAAATCGAAATTTTAAAAGAAGTTATACGTGATAATGCATTTGTGAATTATTTTTAAGGTTTAAAAAATACAGAAGTATTAAATATTTCCTTATTCTTTAAAAATTTTACGCCATTATTTTAAAATATATAATGTTAATTAATTATCGTTATATTATGAAGAAATTAATGTAATCCACTATTAAATTTAAAGTTAAATATAAAAAAAAGAAATGGTTTTTCTTACATTGTGCAATTAACACATGTCGGAACATTTTAAAATATGAGAAAAAACAAAAACAAAATAAACAAAACAAAAATTAACCTCAAATTATCCATAAATAACCATCATTTTTGTTTTTTATTTAACGCTTACTAATATATATATATTATAATATCTTAAGATACTTTTTTTTATTTTTTTCTTTTTCTTAAGGTAAGTTTGTACCTGTTGTATTTTGTAATTTTTCTCACTTTTTTTTTCGTAATTCTTTAGTTTCTGTCTAAAATTTTTTTTTTTTTTTTTTGTAAGTTTAATTTAAATTAAGATACTTACATATATATAGATATAATATTATATATATATATATGAATTGGAATTGGAAAGAAATAATTTAAACAAATAGCAAGTCAATGGTAATTAAATGGTCACAAAATATGAAAAATTGTTTTTTTTTTTTTTTTTAACAATATTCAGATATAAACGTTTATTGGAAATGTTAAATACAACAAAGATATAAGATTTAATAAATATATAAAAAGAATAAACCAAAAAATAAATTTTAAATAAATCCAAATACAAAAAATTTCACATCTAGTAAATATACAACCATAATTACATAATGTATGTATGTAATACATAAAACTTATATTATAGACTAGAAAATTTGAATAATCTGAGATCAATCTGAAACTGTTTCACATCTGCAGGCAAAAGAACAGATGATGGTCAAAATTTGTGACGTCAACTCTAATTCTTCTAACTTCAATTTTCTTTCAGGAATAGCATTAATCAATACTAATTATAATTGGTAAGTAAATTTTTTTCTACAATTTTTGAATTCTAATTCTTATGATATATCGTAAATGTTTGTAAATATAGTTTAGCTTTACTAATCTGTTTACTAACATATATTTTATTATTCTGTAATATTATAATATTAATTATAGTGTCATGAGTTCATACGCTATCTTATAATCAACAGTTTCCTTCGAACTAGCAAATACTAACTCTTTTAAATTATTACGATAAAATGCAATTAGTTTAACTAATAGTCTTAAGTCTCAATTCACTATGAGTTTTTTCTAGGTGGTGCTTTAAATTAAATTTTAAAATAAATATAATATTCGATTTGCCAAAGTTTATATTTATAGTTAATAAAATCGTTTATTTTTTAAATACTTGATTGTAAAATACTTGATTATATAATTATACGATACAATAATTCAGTGCAACACTCTAATTGAGTGATTTCTAATTTTAATTCAAAAATCTACTCAATTAATCTAAAAGCGAGGAAGAGTGCAGTAGAGTAAATTGTGTCAACTCTGGGATACCAGTATGACCATAATATAAACATTATATCATCCAGTTAATTACTTTTAGTAAAATTTCAAACATACAGCTTATTAGGTGCGGACGGACGGACATACATAGCTAAATCGATTTATTTTTATACCCGTGCATATATATATGAACATCGGGTATATTAGATTTGCTCCTCCGTTTGTAACGCATCGATCTAGACGAGCTAGATATAGTGTCAAGGGTACGTATCGGCTCAGAATCGAAAAATTAGTCGATCTAGCTATGTGTGTCTGTCCGTCCGTCCGTCCGTCCGTCCGTCCGTCCGTCCGTCCGTCCGTCCGTCCGTGTGTCATCACGATAACTCAAAAACTAAAAGGGCTAGAGTCTTGAAATTCACACAAAGTCATTTTTAGACAATTTCTAGGTTCCCTATTGTTTTTGGTTAAAATCGGACCAAGGCTTCGGGGAGCTGCCATACAACTTTTTTGCACCAATATGAATTTCTTCAAAACTATTTATACTACGGGGATGAAAATTACACACGGTTAGTTTTATATTGACTCCGGCACTTATATGAAGTTTCAAAATGTTAGGGCCCCATTTTCGGGGGGCTGCCATACAACTTCCTTGCACCAATATGAATTTCTTCAAAACTAATTATACTACGCGGATGAAAATTACACACGGTTAGTTATATAATGAATCGAGCACTTATATGAAGTTTCAAAATGTTAGGGCCCCATTTATGGGGGGCTGCCATACAACTTCTTTGCACCAATATGAATTTCTTCAAAACTAATTATACTACGAGGCTGAAAACTACACACGGTTAGTTATATAATGAATCGAGCACTTATATGAAGTTTCAAAATGTTAGGGCCCCATTTTCGGAGGGCTGCCATACAAAGTTTTCGATTCAATAACTGTGAATCTAATAAAGCTACAAGGTTAAAATTAAAATTGGGCAGGTAAATTAATAGTGCAAGTTACTTGGCAAAGTTGGACATCACTCGGACCATCGGACTTTTAGGGTGGGCCAATTTTTTTTTTTTGTTTTTTTTTTCTTTGTTGTTTTTTTTTTTTTTTATTTTTTTTTTTTTTTTTTTTAAGCTTAAGTTATGGGACAATGAATGAAAACTTTTTTTTTTTTTTTTGTGATTTTTTTTTTTTTTTTGTTAATTTTTTTTTTTTTTTTTTAAGCTAAAGTTATGGGACAATGAATGAAAATTTTGTTTTTTGTTTTGTGACTTTTTTTTTTTTTTTGTTAATTTTTTTTTTTTTTTTTTACGTCAAAATTATGGGGTAATGAGTTAAATGTATAAGAGAAGTAAATTACGGTTTATTTTATACACCATAGTGGGTATGCACGGGTATCTAAAAGTTGACAAGGGCAACTATAATCTTCCTCGTTCGATTCAGATCCGATCCATACACTTGAGTCTATATCAACGTAATGGCAAATTTAGTAAACCCTTTTGACTGTTAGTCATACGGGTATAAAATAGAGAGAATTCTCTCAGTGGCTGCAATTCATCGTATTCGCCATTTCATCAGCTGAAATATTTTAAATTTTTATTTTTATTTGATGAACAATAGCTGGATACACCATTTTGAATATTTTAATAGGACTCATGTCAACAGTACTCACTCCATTGGTTTAGATTTCTTTTTGTAGCTATCATTTTTTGACATAATGTGTCATATTTAATCAAATAAAAATTTGAAGAGAAGTAAACGCAATTTAATTTTAATTTTAATTTATAAAAATAACTTTAAAAGTTTAAAATAAATAAAAAATAAACTATATATATTTAAAATTCTAAATTTTAAATAATATATATTGGTAAGATGAACTAAGCATTTAGTATAAAATTTTAATCAAAGATAAACGCAATTAAAAAACTCTAGTATAAAAAATAAGCAAGAAAAACATAAATATTCAAGTGCATTTCAAGTAAAAACCAATAATCAAAAATACAATATAATTGCAAATTTCTTATATACAAAAAAAATTTAAAAGATTCAACATCCAAAAGATTTAATGATAAATTTCAATTTCCTTATAACATAAGAGATTCATCATCAAAAAAATACAAAACTACCATTTAATTGACATCATCTTTCAATTTTTGTTTTTACAGTCAATATATTTGACGTTACTAACTTCATTAACCCCATTTATTTAGATAAAATTTGCTGAGTTTATTATAAAAAAAGTAAAAAGTGTCAAAAAAAATAAAATAAAAACAAATAAAGAATTTTTTAATCAGATCCTCTTACAAGTTTTTGACAATCAAAACATACTGACCTCATGCAACTGGATATCTTGAATAAAACAAAAAAAAAAAACCAAATTTCTCAACATCTAATCACTATAATGTGTTTATTTTTCAATTATTTTGAAATTGATTTTTTTAAAGTAACCAATGGGCAGAAAGATATAACAGTCAACATTTATGTCATTTTTACTATAATGGTGGCAATTTAATTATACATCGATTAGGAAATATTTTAAAGACACGCATTTAATATAATATTTTATCTTAAGTTCTAAAATTGTTTATAAATGAAATTTACTATATTTATTTTTTTAAGTTTACATGTTGGAACAGGAGTGAAAATATGAACATGGACATATTATATTCTTATTATTAAAATTGATCTTATCAACTATATATATAACTAGTACCTCAGTGCTAGGCCTTATAACATTTAGAAACGCCATGGATTTTCAATAATTACAATTCTATTTGTTAAATATTGCAATTTTGTTTTTGAATTATAAAATTTTCTATATCTGTGAGTTATATTATTCAATTAAAATAATTATTTGTTTATAATTTGTATTTGTTTATATTATGATGTTAATTTACTGTTCATTATTCAATGAAGAATACTAATTATATATTTTTTTTAAGTGCCAACTGTTCAAATGTAAGGCTAAAAAGCTTGTCCATATCATATATACATGTTGGAACAAGTGGGACATTTTATATTCTTATTATTAGGATTGATCTTAAATTTCACTTACAATGAATACATGAGTACTAGACATTACAATAATTTTTTATATTCGAATTATAATATATTCTGTATCTGCGAGTTATATTATTCAATTAAAATAATTATTTGTTTATAATTTAATTATATTATATGATTAATGTTCTGATATACCGAATTGTAAAGCTGAGCCAGGTCAAAAACTAGAAAAAAACTTTTCACTCCTACTAAGATTCGAACGCGGGTGCTCGAAAGAAAGGACAACACTCTTAACACTTTGTCAATTATTAATGAATTACTTAAATAACAAGTCCTTAAAATACCTTAATATGACAATTAAGATATAAAAGTTATTTAAAAACTTAATATACGCAATTATTAAAGACTGTTAACTCTGGGAATAAAATATTTTAAAGTTTATACTTATTTCAAGAAATGAATCTAAAGTGTAACCGCCAAAACAAAATTGTAAACTGAAACTTTGATTAAGAAACAAATTTAGAAATTGACTTGGTATAAAGACCTACTTGGATTAATTTAAATTAAAAATCACGTTGAATTGATATATGGGATTTATACGAGTATATAAGATATACAATTTTATTTATTGTTTGTCCATCATTTATTTTTTCTTCTGTTTTTCTTTTTTTTTTTTAAATATAAATTTCCGTAAAGTTAACAAATAAACTGAAATTAAATTCTGCTGAAATAAACAGAATCGAATTTATGTATAAATTGACTCTTCTAACTTATTTCTTATTCATTACAAAAACAAAATTAGTAGATATAAGCAAAATGATTATACATATTCTATTATATATAAAGTAGTATTATAAATTTGATTTTTCTTTACAATATACTAATTGTATATCTAATAAATGTATACTAATTTGGGTTTTCTTTTCTAACGTATTAGTTATTCAGTTATATTAATTTATGATTTTTAGGCTTTTAAAAAGACCAAATTTCACCTTATTTCAAAGTTTTGCTTAAATTCAAACTGGTCCCTACTTTAAATTCACTTATTCTTTAAACTTTATAAAAAAAACTAAAAATTTGAGCTAAAAGCGTACGCAAACAACTTGCGCTAACTCAAATGTTGAATTGAGCACAATTCAAATAAGCTCAAACATATTAAATGTTTTTTTTTTATATATTTCAATGTTACAATGTACCTTAATTAAACTATATCCAAATTTGTAACATTTGAGCTAATTTAAATCGCACCCAATTCAAGCTCAACTCAGAAATTAAGCTACTTCAATTCTGAGTAAGCTTTGTTACAATGTGCCTATATTAAAGTATATCTAAATATGTAATATTTGGGTTAATTTAAATCGTGCCCAACTAAAGCTTAACTGAGAAATTCACCTACTTCAATTCTAAGTTAGTTTTGTAACAATGTGCCTAAATGAAAGTATATGTAATAATGTAATATTTGAGCTTATTTGAATCACGCCCAACAAAAGCTCAAAACAGAAATTAAACTACATCAATTCTGAGTTAGCTAACTAGCTCAAAATTTAACTTAGCTCAAATTTGAGTTAATTTAACATTTGAGCTGAACTTTGCATTTTAGTTCGCTCTTTTACAACAAAATAATATAAAGTGATGACGTTATTAAGCTTTTAAGCAAATTCCTAATAATTTTTAAAGTACAACCACAAATTTGTAGAATTTAAACTTATCAATTTCTAAATTCATAACAGATTAACTATTAAGCAACTGCAACATTAGACTGTGATATTTATTTTCTTATAATTGACAGAACTATTTTAAATTCCAATCTCTTTTTTCATTATTTTTTTTCTTTTTATTTAAATAAACTTAACATAATATGAAATATTAGTATATTAGTTGTTATAATTAACATCTTCATAGAAAATTTAATATCTAGTAAAAAAAAAATATTATTTTGCAAAGTTTGCTAAAATTTCATTGACAAAGATCAAAAAATAAAAAAAAAATGAATAATAGAAGTGTTTTTTTTTTTTACTTTATTATGGGAAAAATTATTTGAAGTGATTAAAAAACATGTTAATTAGTATTTTAAATAATAAAAAAAAAACTAAAATGAAACTATTACAAAAATTGGTATGAGCTCCTGTTTTAAGGTTAAATGCAATTATGAAACTTTATATATATAAATAAATATATTTTTAATTTATAAAAAATCATAATTTATTTATTTTGAAATTTTTGTGTAATAAAAGTAAAAAAAAAAAAAAAAAAACAAATTATGTTGATATTGTTTAAAATTAAATTTAAAATTATATCACATTTCATAACATTGATTTATTAATTGCAATAATTTTAAAATTCTTAATAATTTTCGATAAACATTATCTTTTATACTTGTACAATAAGAATAGCTGACACTTATGATAACTCTAAGTCTTTTATTGGCCAATTGAAAATTTATTAACTTGCACAAATACTTAACTTTGATTTTATTTTAAAAATTTTGATATATTTTTGTTTTCTTTTTATTTTTATTTATTTTTTAAGAATTTAGATTAAATTAATCTTCAGACATTTATGAAATTTGTATATCTTTTATCGTTTAAGATATGGTTTTTTTTTTTAACTGCAAGTTTATAATTTTATGTGCAAAGATTTTTTTCAACAGTAAGTTTTTGTTTTAAGAATCGCCGTAAAAAAACTTTCCAGAACTTGGGAATGAAAAGTGTTGGACCAACATAATTTAAAAAAAACATAAACACGGATCTTATCTTAGCCCCTTATCCCTCTAAAACCTTTAAGCCTGAAAAAATGGTTCGATAGTTAATTTCTATTACGGAGTCGGGTATTAAGTTTGATAAATCATACCAGTCCGTGTTGTGCTTCCTAGAAATTAAGAGCTTCATTTTCGGCAATCCTTAAAATCCTTAAAGTTTTAACTGTTCCCAATCTAGTTAGTTTCTAATCTAATTCTAATTCTAAAAAAAATGCACACTATATAGAAAATTTTAAATTAAATTTAGAGGAATTAACTGAGATTTAGGTTCCAACGGAAACAATAACTAGACTTTTATTATTACATAGTCGCACTATTAATCGAATCCAACTCGGTATAATTCGTATAACAAGGCTCAGATATAGATTAATAAATTTGTTTAAATAAAAATTAAAATATCATCTTAATCCTTTGCAACATAAGAAAACCTTACAATATTTCTATAAGATAGTTCCTATTTCAGATAAAACGTGTCTCAACGTAATGTACCAAAGTTTATAAAAAAATTTTTAACCATGAAAATAACTAATTATATTAAAATTATTACTTCAAACATACTTATTAAATAAGTCTATAATTAAATATTGTCTATGCATAATTTGGCTATAAATAAATTTTCTTATTTCAAAAGTTCAATATCCATTTTATGCTGCATAAAATACTAATAATTATTATTTTTTTATTATTAATTTTAATCATAAATTTTTTAAAAGTAGTTTAAAAAAATTTTTTTTGTCTTACATTAATATTTGTTTAATTATATTAATTCTTTAAAATTAATTAATTAATTAATTATTTTATTTATTTTAATTAATTTTGTCGTTATTAATTATATATTAACAATTATAAAATATAATTCTTAATGTCTATTTTTAAATAAAATAAATATTTATATATACATATATACAAAATATATTAATATATTATTAATAGAATTAGTAATCAATTTCATGCATTTATTAGTAAATAATTAGTCAGATTTGTTAGTTAATATTAAGTTACATATAATAATCATGCGATTTAATTTTTTTTTTTTTTTATTTTTTATTTTTTAAAAACTAAAGTTCATATATTATGCTTTTTCTTATCATAATATTATTTGTGTAACATAAATTATTTTAAATATTAATTAATAATATCTTTAATTGTATCTTTAAACAAGATATATATAATTTTATTTAAATTAAGGAAATTGAAAAATTTGAAACTTTAATAAATTTAAGAATTTGTATTGAACATTGGAATATGTATAAAAAAAAATTAGTATTAATATATAAGTATTAATAGAAAAATATTAATATATATAAATAAATTAATTAAATATGCATTAAAAGTCCTATGTATTTATATAAAATGCATTAATATCTATAAATGCTTATATAATCGAAAAAAACCTAATGAAACAATTTGATTTGATATTAAAATCAATTTTATATTATATTTAATAAATTGTCTATATTGAATAAATAATTATTTCATTACATTTATTTATTTATAATAATAGTACTTAATATTAATTGTAAATTAAATTAAAATTTTTTAATAAACTTCGAAGTACTTAAAAAATTCTCTATTAAATTCTAAATAAAATTTAATGCTTTCTTATTTGTTCATTTTTTTTTGTATATTTATTTTTAATAATAATTTATAAAATATAATTAATATAATTTTTCCTTTTACTTTATTTTTGTTTTTTTTTTTTAAATTTGTTCTTAAAATATACTTTACTAAATTTAAACTTTAATTTAAAAATAAAATTAAAATCTTAATTAAAAAATTAATTAAATAAAAAGGAAATAAATACTTATGAATTTTTATATCAAATCTTAATAAAACTTCTAATCGATATAAATAATTAATATTTTATATATATGATTATATAGTATATAAAATTGTAAAACGCCGCCGCCATTTTAAATTAAAAAAAAAAAGCGCGCGTCATTTCTATATCAAAAAAATGTATAACAATTAATTCCTTTCTATTTAACCAGCAAATTTTCAGTTATAAAAATAAATAGACGCCATTTTATTGAAATAAAAATTCGTAGGTATTTAAAAATTATTAATTATTTGTATATTAAATTAATATATAAATTTTGCGAATTTTATTTAAGATTTTAACAATTTATAAAAAATATATATTAATTAAAAAAAAACTTAATTCTATTTAAAATTATTAATAATTAGTTTGGTTAAATAAGTATTAGATAATTAGTATTTGTTAAAATATTCATTATGTTAAAAAAAAAAAAAATATAAAATATAATTAATAATAATAAAAAAACAACTTTATATCAAAATTTTTATTTAAAATGCAAGATAAAATTAAATAGTTAATTTATTAATTATTTTTTTTTAATTTTTATATAGAACAAAAACTTATATACATTATTATAATGGTTGTTTTAATTATTTTTAATATTATTGTATTTAATTATTATTTTTTGAAACCGTTAAAAGAAGCTTAAAAAATCTGTAATTTAAGAAACTTTATAGAATTTTATTACTTTAATAAGAATTATTTAAAATTAAATAATTTTTCAAATATTTTTTAAACTAAATAATTATACATATATACTATGCATATATATTATTGTCTAATTAAAATTAATTTTATATTTTCAAATAATGACATTCCTAGCTATGATGATCAATTAATTTTCAGGAGCTATCAATTCCTAATATAAAATTGAAATAAAATCTAATATAATTTAAAAGCTTGTGTCAAATATCACTCAAAACTATAAAACAGAATTATATTAATAGAAACATTCCTAAATCTAAATATTTTAATTGAGTTTATATTGTACAGATAAATATAATAAAAAAATATATATATATCAAATTAATATTCTTATTTTCAATATTATAATTAAGATTTAAGTAAGCTCAATTACAGAAGTACAAAAGTATCTTTTTTAATTACACAACTCTAATAATAACTTTATCCATCAAATTATTTAAACATTAAATATATCATCAAATAATCTAATATTACATAAAAATCGTAAAAAAATTTTTTTATTTAATTTGAAAATTAATATTCTAAAAAATAAGAAAAATAATCAACGTAAAATGCAACGAACTGTTTAAATACATTACTTAATTATTATGTTGCAAAAAAATATTCATTGATTATTATTACATAATTTAATAATATTACTCACCTTCCCTTCTGATTAGTTAATTATTTTTTATTCAAATAATTAAATATATTTATATATAGATATAGAATATATATATATATATATATATATATATACATTAATATATGTTAAATATTAACAAATTTTATAAAAAATTAAAAAAAAAAAAAAAATTAAAATAATTTAATTATCACACTTAAAAAATGTAAAGTTATTATTAAAAATAAATAAAAATTAAACTCACTCAAATCTTTCTTAAAAATTTTCTCACTCAAGTTGTTTTTGGTTTTTTGTATTTTTTTTTTTTTGTTTTAATTTAAATAAAATTTTTATTTTTTTTATTGTATTTTATTTTAATCCTTGTAAAATTGTAAAAACAGTGTTAAGTATGTTAATTATTTTACTCCATTTTTTATTTAAAGTGTTTTTTTTTTTTTTCCTGGGACAAATCTTGAATGATCAGTGATTACACTCAAAAAAATTACACGATCAATGTCACAATGATGTATTTATGTCAAAAATTATAAATTAATTTATTTTTTTTTTTTAATTAATTTACATTAAATATTTTTTTTTTTTTTTGTAATAAGAAATGCAATTATATTCCTCTTTTATAGTTTTTTTTTTAATTATTATGACTTTGTTTTTTTTGTTTTAAGCGTTGAACTTTACCTGTTCAACAACCCTTGCAAACTGTGACTTTAAAAATATAAGTTACTTTAATTCAAACTTGAAAAATATTTTAAAAAAAATATAATAAAAAAAAAAAAAAAAAGAACAAATATATCTATACATTTTTTTTTAAATTTTAACTTTAAAATAAAAAATGACGAATACAACGATACTTTCGTTAAAAAAAAAATATATATATATTACAAAAACAGAAGAGTATATTTATAATATGAATGTTGTATATAGGTACTATTAAATATTAAAATAAACATTTACAGTAAGAAGAAACGAACAATATAAGAGAAAAGCAAATAGATAGAAGGTTTTTTTTTTTTTTTTTTTTTTTAGTTTTCAGCGCTTAAATCAAGCGGCATCATATATAACTATCGCAGCAGTTGTTATTGTAGTTCATTTTTTTTTTCTATTATTGTTTCTGTTATTGTTGTTGGGTTTTCCTGTTGATATTACTGTTATTGTCACCGTTTATAAAACCCGCATTAAATCTGACATTTTCCATGGTTAACTGTTTTAAAATTAATTTTCTTTTTTTATTTATTTTTAAAAAAAAAAAAAAAACTATATTGAAATTATTTGAAGCCTTTTAAAAGTAGTATTTTTAATATAAGGTACTGATAATTAATAATAAAATTGTACAAGAATTGTAAATTTTTTTTTAAAATTTAAATAAGTTAAATTTAATTAAAACGTTTATTTTAAAATATGATTAAAAAACGTTATACATGTTAATTGTGGTACAATTCATGTTTAACGGGAGCTGTTTAATGTAATATGTTACTATTAAAAATTACTAAAAAAAGGTTTTCTACGACTGTTTAATAAGAAGAAGCTTATTTAATATATATATATACCTATGCACTTAAACTAATTGTGTCATATGAAAGATTTTAAATCATATAGAGATTTTACAAAAAAGAAACAACAGTTATAATTCCGAAAAACCGAATAAGTACAATATTCTGAAGAATTTGTTGGCTATTTTCAATTTACATTTTTTTGACTTAAATTCGCTTTCAGATCAGAACTAAAAAATTTTAAAAATTGTATTCTTACATATTTAAATAATTATTAATTATTAAAAAATTTTTAATATTAAATTAAATAATTTGAATACATTAAATAAAATATGTAAGAAAGATGAAAAAAAAACAAAATTTAGTACTAAAACACAGCCTTAAAATTATTAACGGTTTATTTGTATTTTTTTTTAGTACAAGCTTAAGTGTACTCGTACAGTGCGTTTAGCGTAATACAATCAAATGTATTGTAATAATCGTCAAGTTTTCGTTGATACACGTTGGTTTTTCACATTTAACCTATACATATAACCGTTTTATATTAAAGTGTTTGATTAATGATAAGTTTATTTATTTAAGAACAAAAGAAAATACAGAAAAATAATCAACGCGATATAGGATAGTTCTTTGCGTTGAACAGTTTTAATATAGAGTATATGATGCGAATATTTAAGATATGCATTTATTGTTTTTCTTTTATTTTTTTTTCTACCTTATTGCCGTTGAAAAACTTTTTATTAAATGCATTTTTCTTTTTTTAATTTTCCTCATTTTTTTTTTTTTTTAAGAAATTTTTCAATACATTTATAAATTATGTAAATATTGATTTTAAAACTTTATAATTAAATAAATTACAAGTTTACAAAGAAAAATAATGATGAAAATTATTTTTAAAATTAAAAATCTTATATATTATAGATAACAGATATTTGTTAAAATTATTTGTTAACTGATTCATAACATTTATCATATTCAGAGCCGGCTTGATAGGGTGTGCGAAGGTGCGACCGCACCCGGCCCCGCACTTTGGAAAGTTTATATAATATTATTATTAAATTCAAGACAAAAATTAGAAATTTACACAATACAATTAAAATTTCCTTCAATTGAAACAGTTTCTTTAAAAGTCTTTTTTTCTAAAAAAAGCATTTTAAAAAAATTACAAACATTAAATTTTTAGAATGCCTTTTTAAACCTAAAAAAAATGTTTACATTATTATTTTTGTTAATTTAAATTGGAAAAATTTAGTGGCTCCCGATTGGTGGAAATACAAATTCGAACTGTTTTTAAAGAAAATTCAAATTTATTTACATAGTTGGCTTTGTTTTTAAAAATATTGGAAAACCAAAAGATTTTGGAACTTTGTTTTTTTGGCAATTAAAAGAAAGTACATACAATTTATTATTTGTGTTTTTATTTTAATGAAAAAATTAAAATAAAGATACTAATGATTTCCATTTTTCAAAGTTATAATTGCATTGCAGTTTTCAAAATACTGATAAAAAAATTGTTATACAGGGTGTTCCCGACTCGATGGTCTTCCTTCAAATGGGTGATCGAGCAGGACAAAAAATTGTATGAAACGGGGGGGGTCTATTTTCATTAGTTTAGAAGTTATGGGGCCTTAACTATTTTTCAATCATAATTTAGTTTTATTTCGATAAAATTGGAACTAAATAAGATAAATCTCTTAGAACTCTAAATGTTGAAAGGCTTGTCATCGAAATTAATAAAAATAGTAGCTTTAAATTAATATAGAATGTTCCAATTGTGTACAAGGGTTAATTAGTATTGAAAGTATACTAATGAAAAGGGCGAAATCGTACCATGGTTTCAGGTTCTGGAACCTTTGAAAAGTTCAAAAGTTAACAAACGTTTATCTTAAAAACACCAAAACTCAGAAACTAATTACGCTATTTTGATGAAATTTATAGGGATATATCACAAAAAAGTTTTTACTTTATAACTTTCAAAGTTTTTGAGCTATAAAAGTGCTAGTATACTCAAAATGCAGGGAAAGAGAAGGGTAATATTTTGAAGTAAAAAAACTGTTATGTTAATACCGTTATTTTCTTGATAAAAGGGATTTAATTGATATTTTGTTAAAAATATTGGACTTTAAGCCCTTATAACCTCAGACTGACTGAGGTTATGAGGACTGAGACCCCCCTTCATACAATTTTTTGTTCTGCTCGATATGCCCGATCACCCATTTGAAGGAAGACCATCGAGTCGGGAACACCCTGTATATATGTATATAGCTATGTATATTTTTATTTAAGTTATGCAAGTTGGTAAATAACTTATTGGAATATGTTATAGGTTATAGCTATATGCAACAATGTGATGTTAATCATATTTTATATTAGTAATTTATTATAGCAGATTCCAATGTCTTAGGTTGAAAAAAAGCAAAGCAAATTAATAAAAAAAATAGCCCCGCGGTTAACCTCGCACATGGCCCCGCAAATGTTCAAGCCGGCGCTGATCATATTCAAACAATATATGTGTAACAATATATATACAGGGAAAAACCGAATTTGTATTTCAATAATTATATTGTTAGCAAATAATATAAATTTAAATTATGTTAGGTTTTGTGTTAACATGTTACTCTGACGCAAAAGGCTTAAAGTAGGAAAATGTTGCTTTACAAACCTTAAAATTATTTCTAAAAATTTAATGCCATAATTAGACGTCACGAATTTCAAAGCATTTTGCATCACTGTCAAATTAGGAAAACACGTGTTTTGACGTAATCGATTTATGCATGTGATATGTTACCGAATGCTTTAACCAATGCATTACCGCATCTATAATTATAATATAGCTTAATACTATATTTTAAAATTTAAGAGTTTCTTTATACAAATATAATCAATTCAGGGGTTGTCAATTTAAAACATTAACATTACTGCCATTACTTAACTGTTGGTTTTTAAAATCACAAAGACAAAGTTTTTAAAAATACTTCCAATAACCAACAAAAGATCAAGTCAGACGAATTATATTTACAAATTGAAGTTGTTTAAACATAATTTTTGAAGCTGCAATGGCAGAACGGTTGAATTAATATCCGTTCACTTCATTTCTTCGGGCATTGTCTAATTCCAACAACTTTTAAATTTGTTTAAATTAATTTAAAAGTAATGTTGAAACTGGGGCCTCGGTAAGCATTTGCTTACTAACCGAGGAGGTGCTGGTTCGATTTCCGTAAGGCTCATAAATTTCTTTAATTGAAAAATTATTTTTCTTTACAAATCACAATGGTTACCAAATATAATTTAAAATATGCAAATATATAGTATAAACCAAATAAATAATATTACTAATAAATTGATATAAAGTATTGAAAGTGAGTGCACAACGCACCGCAAGGTCTACGTGTTAGGATGGCACATGCTATCCTTCATATCAAAAAAACAACAACAATGTTAAAACTTCTATAAATTCATTATTTTATTTCCAATTTTTTACCTTCTCAAACATTTAAATGGAAAATATTAAATCTTAAAAAAATATTCAATTTCCAAATTTATCCGCATATTAATTAAGAAAAACCGCAATATGTACATGGAATTAAATAAATTGAATTTAAAATTTTTAAACTATTTATATAAACTGTGACAACATAATGTATATGAAGAGTGCAGGCAAATAACAATCAATGTCAATTTTTTTCGAAAATGCAATATGGGTATCATTGGAAAGGCAAAAATGAGATCTTTCGTTCTATCAACAATAAATAATGTAAAACCAAACGAGATCAAAGTTTTAGCCTGTTCAAAATTTCCTGTACAGGGAAAGAACAATCAATGTCACAGTTTTAATGGAAAAAACAATCAATGTCATTTTTTTTTAATATGGCAAATTTTGAATTGTTTTTATTGACTTGACTTGACTATTACAAATGAAAATGTTCTAACGGGAATTTAAAATAACATTTCCCGTTCGAGGCCATAGTTACATGGAATGTGACAAAAATATGGGATTAATAAAACAAAATCTTAAAATAGAATTGCCTGATGAATGGAACGATCATGTTAAATCTTCACGGGTCAAACCCTCGCCCTTTGTCATTATTAAAAGTAAACAAGATATTTTCAAAAACTGGGGCAGTTATTTGGAAAATAATCATTATAAAAAAAAATC
Source organism: Dolichopus griseipennis (assembly GCA_963082915.1). Taxonomy (NCBI): domain Eukaryota; kingdom Metazoa; phylum Arthropoda; class Insecta; order Diptera; family Dolichopodidae; genus Dolichopus; species Dolichopus griseipennis. The sequence continues at coordinate 349,427,093 of OY720441.1, forward strand.
TCCATTTGCAACGAGGCCAATTTCTGAAATGTACATAACAAAGGAACACAGTCGGACACTCCAATTAAGAAACACATATAACGGCCCATGGAATTCGTACATAATCAGATATAAAAATACTGGTAACAGTTCACAAAATTTAAACCTTCTTACACTAGCCTAATTCAACTTTCATCTGGAAAATATAATGATTTAATGGTACTTAAAGAATTTTGCAGAGACGAAGCGCAGCGGTTTTTTGAAGCACTGCCGCATTCGAATCAAGTTTCGGACACAGACGATAATAATTAAGCAAATCCATACGTTTTAACGTTATAAAAATTTAAACTTAATGAATTACTTAATTTGAACTATTTATGTTTTTATTTTTTATTAAATTATTTTTTGTTTGATTATTTTTTCCTAAATTTTTAATATTTGATTGTTTTTTCGTACAAAACAGAATTTTTTTGAAACTAAGTTTTTTTTTTTGTAAATAAAATAAGAAAATATTAAATTATTTTAATTTTTTTGTATTGTATTTCTTTAAGAATAGGATAAACATTAATTATGAAGCTTGTTTACAGACACTTTCAGAACATTTTTATACGCAAGAAGTCTTTGAAAATATTAATTGAATTTTCTCAATTTCTAAAAAAAGTGACGTTGATTGTTATTTGCCTGCACTCTTCATATGTATATAAAACAAACTACTGTCCGAAACATGTCTTGAATATTAATTTAGTTTTATTTTTTCTTTAATATAACAATACCAATTAGTTTAAGTTAAATTTAATACAATTATATAGAAAAAAAAATAAAACCAAAAACCCTTAATTATTATGTTGAAAGAAAGTAAACCCATTGTTAAAAATGATCTAGATTATATTAGTTATGAATATTAATTAGGGGACAATGTTAATTGAAACAATGGTTTATTTTTGTTTAAGTATATTTACATACGTAATTATTTTACCTCCATAACAACTTTAATTTTATACATTTTTTTTTTTATTTGACTTTTATTTAAATAAAAAAAAAAGTATAAGATCAATATGATGTGTTGTGATGATGTTTTATTTATAAACGGAAGTCGTAAATTTAAAGTCATAATTTGTGAAAAATTGACATTTTATTTGACATCAATTTTCTTTGAGAAGACTTTTGTTGAATAGATAGAAAATGATATTGGATTAATTTCAAAAATGATTTTCTGTCATTTAATTAAAATATTTTTGCACATTTTTAGCATTCACAAACTTTAAAACTAATAAAAACAATTATTAAAAAAAAATAATCGGGCGGTGTGGTGTCACTGAACATGTTTAAAATGCCAAGGTACTAATATGAGTTAATACACTCTGAGAACTACTTAACAGAGTTAAATACCAGAAAACATCTTAAATTCGTCATATCATAAGTAAAAACAAGAAGGAGCTACTCCCTTTGATGGTATAAGACACAATGAAGGGTACACGATGAGGTTATGCAACATCAAAAATTTGACAGGCATATCAAACAATGGTAAACTAATTCTCAACTGATAGAGACCTCTACCAAAATATTACAGCTTGAATTTTACTATAGCAAATAATCAAATTGGATAGGCAGCAAAAAAATAAGATCAATTCTTACAAAATAACAAGTAGGAGATGCTCCGTTTGATGATATAAGACAGAATGAAGAGCACACGATGAGGTTATGTAACATCAAAAACTTGACAGGCATATCAAACAATGGTAAACTATTTCTCAACTGAGACAGACCCGTAATGAAATATTGTAGCTTGAATTATAATTATCTCACAAACACCCTGAATGGTGTTGAAAAAGCAAATCAATTGTAGAAATATTTTTCAATATTTGTAACTTCAGTGTTTACTTTGGGTTGAACAAAAAAAAAAATTTAAGAATAAGAGTTTTTAAAACTAAAGTTTTTCATAAAAACTTCAATTTAGACAAAGTCGGTTTAATTAATTTGATAGTGCATATAAATTTTAATAAATTATTCGATGATATTTTAAAAATCTATTGTGTATAACGAATTTTTTAAAGTGTACATATTTTTTTAATGCACTTAAGGCAGTTATCCGACTAACAGTTATCCGACTAACAACCAACTTCCCAGGAATTTTTAGATCTAAAAGGGGAATATCATCACGACTACATATTCTTGGAATTTTGAAGCTAATTGGAATTTAATAATCTTCAAATTACGATTGCTTTGCCTAAAAGGATCCATATATTAAATTCATAATTTAGCAAAACATTTTATTCTATAGACATAATGAACAGGTCTCACTTTCAAGCAGTTATGTCGATTGCCACGATCGAACATAGAATTTGACAGAATGTCTGCAGTTGACTGACAGTTAACAGACTAGGATTTAATCCATTCCCATCAGACAATTGACAGGAGTTTTTTTTTAAATTAAGTATTTATTTCTAGTTTTTGACAGGCATGACATGACACTTTGACATTTCAATACTTGTTGTTAACATATAGCGATAACAAATCATAAAAATTGGACCGATAGCTGTTGTAAAGTGGCGGATTTTCAATCGAAAAGTTTCGGGTTCAAATCCTGAACGGATCATATCTAATAAAAAAATATAGTGTATATTAAAATAATTAAATAACAAGACCAAATGTCAAAATAGACAAAGGATTAATATTATCAGGCAATATTTACTAGTGTCTGGTACTACAAATAAATAAATCATAAAACATAACCTATAACGGTGAAAAGCTCAATAAACCAAATGATTACAAGTCAAAAAACCTCCCTCAAATTTTACAACAAATTAAAAAAAAAAAATAACAAGGAAAAAGACATAAATAGAAAGATTTACAAATGTCATTATTATAATTTGATCACTATTTTGTTTTTTTTTTTTGACTGAAAAAAACCGTAACTAACTAACACAAACGCATTTCTACTAAAAAAAATAAATAAAATTAAAGTTACTAACGATTTTCATGAATCTTTTATCCATTCAATTGTAAAATTATGATGAAAAAATAATAAGCAAATGAAAAATACTCGTATAATAATATTTACAGAGTCGACAATGACGTTTTTGTTTTATCATCAGTCATCATATTTTCATAATTTAATTCCATCTGTGTTTACATTTGAAATATTTTTTAGGTCGCGGTATCGGGCATTAATATAATAATGTTATTAAATTAGTTTCTAATTGAAAAAAAAAAAAACAAAAATAAATGATTAAATAAAAAAAAGAGTTCAATATACATATATATATTGTAATTTATAATATGTATATGATTAATGTTATTAAAATCGTTTTATACCTTGAGCATTTTATTAATTAATAATTAATGTATTGTAAAATTTAAATTTTTTTTTAAAATGTAACGAAAATTGAGTTTCTAATCGCGATAAATTTTCTTGAATTGAACCCAAGTTTTCCCCTTATAACTTGTAATATTCGAACTGCATTAAATATATAAGCTATTCCTGAAATTAAGGTTTATAAAATAAGAGGTTATGATTAGAAGAGGTTATATACCGTTATTATTTGAATAAAACGTAGCTTTAAATAATATTTTACTTGTAAAAAGTTAAGAAGTTTTATTTTCAAACAAATCACGTTCTAAGAGACCTAGAAATTGTTTTAGAGTTTTAGAAAGGAAATTTGAACCAAGTTCTTAAGGACACAACATTTTATTTTATCTTCTTTATTTGGAATTTATAGACAAAAGCTTTCCCTCATCACACATAATCCCAAAATCCTATATTTCCCAAACCCTATTCCAATAATCCTTTCACATCCTTATTATATCGGAACCCAGCTGTACATTTCATGACACTTTGACATTTCAATACTTGTTGTTAACAGGTGTTATCCTAAAGTATGGTTCAAAAAGTGTGGTAATTTTGTTGTGTTAAAGTCGTACACTATACACATAAGAACTACATACTGCCCATAGATGGAATTCAAAGTTTTGCATGTCCCTCGTAAAAAAAAAAATAAAAAATATATAAAGCTCGTATCTTCCGGATACGAACCGGTACCACTTCCGAAAGAATTTTTTAATTGTTTTGAATCTCAACCCCCCTAATTCTATGACAGGTTATTGACAAAATACTCTCTATATATATGCTGACACTTCTTCGGTTTTGAGTATTTAAAGAGTGTACTGTGGGGGATCAAAACTGTAAGAAATGGTCTGAGAGGCCTCAAGTTATCTAAATTGTTAATTTTATGTTAATTATTTCTCAGCACCTAAGCTATTAAATAAGCATTTTAATTCACAATCCAGGAAGTTTTGCCTTTCGACAAAAACGGGATTCTTAAAAGCCTTTTTCTGTACCTAACAACTTTGATACTTAAGATCTCAACCTGCCTTAATCTTTATAATATCATATGTTTGTTTATTAATTAAAATTCTAAATATTTAGATCTTGCATAAACCAACTGGTTAACAGAAACACATATTTAAAAATAAAAATAAAATAAACAATTTAGAAAATATTTTGTAAGTTGTATTTTGTATTTTTTATATGTTTATGTGTATATAAAGGTGTAAATACAATTTTAATATTATTTTTCCTATTTAAAGGTTCTTAAAAAAAAATAAAATTTGTTTTAACACAGTTGACACGGTAATTTCACCTTTAAAAATATGGTTTTTGTTTTTTATTTAACAAATATTATGTATAGCATTTCTAAAGAGCAAAGCATAGCAAGAGTGTTAAAGACCATCAAACTGACTTCATTTAAAATGTTTTTTTTCTTTTTTACCATTTTGGTTTGGTTCTGGTCTGTTCTGTTCTATATTTTATTAAAATTATTTTAAAAAAATTAGACAAAAGAAAATGTGAGTGGTACTAAATGAAAAAAAAAAAAAAAATGAAAATAAGAACAAAAATATACATTAAATTAAACAAAGTTATCTCGAAAATTTTTTACATATATATATATATGTATATTATATATATAATATTGTATATTAATATCTATACACCTGTGTTTATGTACCTGTACGAAAAAATTATTATTTAAGTACAAACAAATAAAACAAATGAACAAACAAATAATAAATAAATGTAAGAAAAAAAAAAAAAATTTTTTAACTAATATAGCAATAGAAAGAGAAGGATTGATAGAATTAGAGAGAGCATATTCAATTTGATGTGGCAATATGGCACTGTGGTCTAAATGTGATGATGTTTTTTTTTTTTTTTTTTTTCTTTTGGTTTTGTTCGTCGTTCAGATGCGATGCGCTTCACTCTAATAGTCTAATACCAAGTCAATCATATTTTTTATACCCGTATGACTATATGGTCAAAGGGTATAATAAATTTGCCATTACGTTTGTGACGCAGAGAAGGAGGGGGGTTAGATATAGACTCAAGTGTATGGATCGGATCAGAATCGAAAAATAAATCGATTTAACTTTGTTTGCCGTCCGTCATCACGATAACTCAAGTAAAGGAGCTAGGATAATGAAATTTTCACAAATTCTTTTTTATGCAAAAACCGGAATCGCTATTTAAATCCAGCCATTTTGGTCCACGGATTCGAGTACCTGCCATACAACTTCTAATTTTATATGAGCATTACTCTATACCAATGGAAGCTGGGTGTCTGAAATTTTGCAAAAAAAATAGTTTAGTGTAATGGCCAAAGTTACTGCAAAATTTGGTTGGTCTACTGCAGAGGGTTCGAGTAGCTGCCATACAACTCCTTCTTTTATATGAGGATTACTCTACACCTAATAAAGCTGAATGTTTGAAATTTTGCCAAAAGTAATTAACCGGATGATATAATGTACATGTTACGGTCATGCGGGTATCCCAAAGTTGACACAGTCTATTCTACTACACTCTTCCTCGTTTTTTAAATATTTTTAATGCTGGTTATATATTAACTGTTATGGTTTTTGAAAATTATTGAAATAAAACAGAAATTATTATATTTCAAAAAAGTTATTCCACTGTTTTTTATTGTTTTTTTTTTTTTTTTTTTTTCTTGACTTTTTGACATTTTTCTAATATTATTAAAATTATTATTTTTATTATTACCATATACTGACGTTATAATTATTTAAGCATATTTTTTTGCTAATATTAGCGCAGAATATTGACAGCTATATATTGAAAATTGACAGCTATATATTGCATATTGACAGCAGAAATAATTTAGGGAACTCTGCCAAATGGATTAAAATTAAATTCATTAGATCAAAATTTATGCTAACTGCTAAAAATTCAAAATTTGAATAATTGACCAAAGAGTAAAGATCCAACAATTGTTGTCTAAGAGCAATATGCAGTGAAAAGTAACATGACAATTGACATTTGATAAATGACAAATGAGAATTGATTTAAAGAAGTTTTCAATTTTGTAATTTTCTAACCTGTATATGACTTAAAAGCAAATATTAAAGATTTTTATGCTCATATTTGTGTAGTTTGAAAAGTACATATTTTAATTTTAATATATATATTTTATGAATTATTGTATAAACCTTCTGAAGTTATTTAATTTAATGTGAAATTAATTATTGTAAGTACGGAAAAAGTTACGTAAAGAACGTTTATATAGTTTACAGTGTTATATTAATTATTATTCAAATATTAAGTACCTATAAACAGTACGTTAACTTGTAAGTAACTAATATTTTTTTTAAGTATAGCGTTTTTTATTTTTAATTGATAAATACTGAAAAATATTTTTATAACCAAGACCCTAAGTCCCACAATTCGTGTTTATAATGTGGAGATTTTTTCGTTGAAAAAAATTGCAAAAATGCTAGTAGTGCCAAACAAATTGTTTGCTAAACACGTGATGTCTGTTTAATAGAATATTCATTTTATTGTGATTCCACTGTAATTCTTAGCTAAGGGTATTGCATTTGATATACATTATGTATGAAACGAAATTCTGGGGTGCATTTATATTGGATCTGCGATACGTGATAAGAGCGTCGATAAGAGCATAACGTAGAAAATTATATATGTTTTATTGTTGATCAGTGATCACATTTTAAGCGACGCCAATGATGCCATGATTAGCTCAACTAAAATCATGTATATATAATTTTCTACGCTATGATATTATCGATTCTCTTATCATACATCGCAACTCCAAAAAAAATGCACCCCAAGTCGAAATTATTATAAGAATATTTTTTAGCTGAATTTTTGGCGGATTTTGAAAAAAAAAAAAGTATTTCTAATAATCTGCTAAATTTAGCCGAATCAAAAAAAAAAAAACACAAATCTGGTCACATTGAATACATTAGGATGGATAAATCAATTGTAATGCAAAGCACGTCCATCTATATTTCAACTGTTACTGTTTTTTTTTTTTTTTTATCTAAGCAGAAGGGAAATTTTTTTTAAAATGTAATTTTAAATGTCAAAAAGCAAAAATAAAATTTAACTAACTTAAATGTTAGTTTAAAATTTTGTTTTGTTTTGTTTTGTTTTTTTTTTGTTACCTATGTTATGTTGTTAGTTAGTTTATGAACTTATGGTAGTTACAATTTCAAGTGAACCAAATAATAACATGAAAATTATTATTTATTTTTATTTTTTTTTTTTTTCACTTTGTATTTGAATGAATATTTAAACTAATTATGAAAAGCTGAAAAAATATTTAGGAAGTTATTTGTTACTATGTATATGCATATACATACTTTAAATTATGTATATATATATATATATATATATATATTTATTTGTTAGTTTATTATATACGTCAAAAATTATTAACTTCAATATAATATATATATAATATGTTAGATAAATGTCAAATAATAAATGTGTTATATATATATATGAAAAATTATTAAAATAAAAAATTTAGTAAATGGTAATAATTGTTATAACATAGGTTTAAAATGAAAGTTTTAACTACTGTTTAAAATTTTTTTTTTTTGTCTACTGTTTAAACAACAAAAGAAAAGAGAATCTCTTTAAGGAAATGAAAATTAAATATTAATAATAAATACAAGGAATGTATTAATATTTATTATTATATTTTTGAATAAACCAATAAAACCTTTTAACATTTCAATTATTCATAGATGTTTTTTTTCATTTTATTAAATTTTTCATAGATATTTATAATAATTTTTCAAAAACTTTTGAAAACTGTGAAAATATAATTTTAAACTGTCCGACTGTTCGTTCGTGGCGGTCTCTGTTCATGTTTTTACAAAACTTTTACAACGTTTAAAATAAATAAAATAATAAAAGATATTTTATATACAAATAAGTATTTGTGAAACAACCTCTTTCTATAGCCACAATCTGTTACAGTGCCCCCTAATGAAATTCGAAAAAGTTCTGTACTTATATAGCTATATTTAAGACACAAGTTCTTACATCCCTATATTTTCAATCTACAAAAGATGCTTCTATAAACTTAAAAAATACACACATATTAAAAATTTCTGCTGAGATAAGGTTACCATTATGTTATATCAATTTACCGTTATGTGAAACCAAATTTTTTAAAAAGTTTTTAAATCATTGGAAATTGGTATCAGTCATTTAAGAAAATAATTTTTTTTTTCATTTTCTGTCTGGCACCTTTACGTGATAATTATTCACAGTTATAGTCTAATACCCTGACTACATTATGTGCATGTCGGAACAGTGGCAAATATTCATATTATTCGAACTGATCAATGAATTCCACATACAATTTAAACATGAGATAGTACTACACCTTATAACAAGTAGAAATATCTTAGATTTTGGATAGATACAGTTCTATTTTATTTATTACTCTAATACCATTTTAATTCTTTTCCGAGGTAATAGAAATACGAAAATTAAAACTTGGACATTATATTTTAATAAGAATTTTTTCAATACAATGATTTTACTCAAAATTAAATAATTTTTTTTAAGAAATTCTAAATGTTCTACTAAATACATATTGTTTTTGAATCCTCTTAAACCCAAAACTTATTTTTTTGCCCAATATTTTAATTTTGGAAATGTGCTTATTAAAAACCCTTCATTTTTTATTATGCTTTTTTGATTTTATTTTATAAGCAGAATTCTTCATGTCTTGTAACATCAATATTAACTCACATATAATGTAATTAACTGAATAAAATTTAACACATTTTCTAAGATTAAACATTTATCTTTGTTGACATGAAATCATTTTAAAAAATGAACTGAGATCAATTAAAATTTGTTGATGGAATTTAAAAAAAAAAAATTCTATTTCTATTAAATTTTAATTAAAAACTTATTGTTGCTGTTCGTTATAGCCTAGTTGACATTTTACTAATTATTAGCGGCTAGTTTACGAGCAACATGTATATGCATGTAATAAACATAATGTAAACCCTTGATTAGCTGCTAGTTTATCTGCATGCGCTAATAAAAAAAAAGTTGATACTTGTTCTACTTTTTCAAACATTCTATACTAATTAATATCGCGTAAATTAAAAAAAAAAACAAAGAAACATCGCTCGAATAGCGTTTAAAAATTAATTTGTATTTGTTGTTATATTTTGTTTTTTATTTGTTCTCTATACAAATATAGGAACTCAGCCACATCGAAATTCGAACGGATAATATTTACACTTTATTTTATTCCATTATTTATAAATATTAAATTTTGGAAATATTTTAAAATATATGGCAAGCAAATGTAGAAATCAAGGTTATGCAGGCATTTATATTCTCCGTAGTACAGAAATTAAGAAATTCGAAATAGAACTTTTAGGAACACTGAAAGAGTTTTCTAAACTGCTAAATAAGTTGCCACTTGCTCAAAATCTCAACACAATTTCAAGCTTTAACTTAACAAGCAAAACTTCTCTGTCTAAAAAGTGTCTTGTTTTTAAATAATTGGTTCACCAGTACAAGAAGTTCATCAAATTTAACACGCGTTATACAGATGTGATTTCGAAAAGTGTTTCTTACTTCCTTCAAAATATTACCACTGAATCCACGATTTTTTCGATTTGCAACCCACTTTCGCACCCATAATCTTCACATATTTTTTTTTTTATTTTGCAAAGTTTCAATTTCTATTTGCAACTTATCCGCGATTATAGCAATACCCTCCCTACATTAAAACTTTTTTACATACATGTTCCTGGTAAACTAGCAGCTAATATTTAGTATAGTGTCAACTAGGCTTATACAATAATTCTTATTTATACGAGATGAATCTTTCATCTTTTCATCTTCATTTTTAAATAATTTAAAATTAATTTAATCTAATTTGTCCAGTTTAATTTTGATTAGGATTACATTGAAGTAAATTTCATATAAACTCAGCTCAAAATTCAAAATTATTTCAAATACACAAAAAAAAAATATTAATAAATTGTCAAAAAAATTAGAATCCAAAATTTGAGATTATGATTGAGAAAAAAAATGAAAAACCTACTAAAAAAAATGACTTTAAATCAGTAGATATAGAAGAAGCAATTCTTGATATAGCTGAAAATTTAAAAGAAGTAATCAAAAGAATTAATAGAAAAATAAATGTGAAAATTCAAAAAAAAGTTGTAAAAAAATCTTGTTGTCGTAAAAGATCTTATACAGATATTACAATTAGTCTTAGAATTTATAAATAATTAAAGTTTTTGATAACAAAAGTATTAATTTACAGAATTATCGAACACAATATTTTATAACGATTTTGTAAGAAACAATTTTGTTGGATGGAGTCAAAAGAATTTTCAAAAGTTTCATGGATTTCCGATTTCATTGTAAAATTTATAACTGTAGCCTTGAATTTTACTCGACGGTGACAAGGTTGCTGCGAATCTTTGAATAAATGTTAATTATCTATAAGTCAAACAAATATTAATTATCTAATAATTTGTACAAACTTTATTACTTTAAACGTGACGGAGGAAAAATTGATTGATTTTATATATTAAAAATGCTGCGTTCATATTTTTTGACATTTGATAGCAACGAACGAACATCATCACTGTCGAATATAGTTCGAGTATTATTCAAAGTACTAATTAATAAATAATTTTTTGATTAAAGCAATAAGTTTTGTTTAATTATTAATTTTATTATTCTTGTCAAAATCAAAAACATGTGTTCATGACCCTAGAAAGTTTAAAAGGAAGGAACTAACAATATTTTAAAAACAAAATGTAATCAGATAATTTTTTTATAACCATTAACAGATAATATGAGAATATGATTAAAAAATCGTTTTTTATACAGGTTCAACTTTTAAAATCTAAAAATATAATCTTTTTTATAACGGTCACATCACAGGTGTTTAATTTCGATAATATCCGAAATATATTTCAATTCAATTGAACTCAAAAATTTAATTACATTAACATTAGTAGCTTGTTTGGGCAAAATATATTTTAATTTTTTTATTTAGTTGTAAAGAGTTTACTTAAAACAAGAAGTTTAATAAGAAATTCTAAAAAAAAGTTGAAAGAAATAATTATAAATTTATTTTTGAAAAAGTTGGGTGGCACAGTGGTTAGAGTGCCAGCCTTTCGTAAGAAAAGTCCGGGTTCGAATCCCAGTGGTAGTGAAAATCTTTTCTAGTTTTCGACTCCACTCGACCATTCAATTGGTGGAATTTGACTTAATCAGTAATCAATAATTATATATCTTCAATAAAAAATTTATTAATATACCAATATAAACAAATGCAAAATATAAACAAGTAATTTAATTGAATAATATAACTCACAGAGATATAGAATTCCATAAAACTCAAATACAAAGTGTTACAATATTAACAAAATTAGAATTGTATCTATCAAAAATCTAAGACGTTTCTACATATTATAAGATCTAGTGTATCTCATATTTAAATTGTATGTGGAATTCATTAAGACCAATTCTAATAACACGAATATAATATGATCCTCTGTTCCAACATGTACCTATGGTATAGACAGGCTTATTAGCTTAACAGTTGAAAAGTTAGCTCTTAAAAAAAAAAACCAGTGTGGACTAGTTCTGACTGTACATCGAAATTCGAATGAGGATAAATAATCGGTATGTATATTTTAGCTGAAAATGAAAATTGCAAAATTGCAAAAAAATATTTTGAATGACGTGCAATCGTATTGAATATCCTTTATTTAAAAAACTAATTATGAAAATCGTTTGGGAATTGACTTGGTAATCTACTTCATTTTTTTGATTTACGGATAATGTAATGATGATGAGAATGTTTTTTTAAATTCAATCTTCATTTTAAAAAACAATCTAAGGACAACTAAAATTTCATGATGAAATTTAAAAATAAATTAAATCTCACACGTTCAATTTTAATCACAATTATTATTGTCAAGTAAAAAAATTTAAAAATTATTCATTTCTACATTCAATCACAATTATTTTTTGAATATTTTTATGATTTAAAAAATTATAGAGAACAGATGTGGAATTTATTTATTTATTTATTTTCTCTTAAACTAATTGTAGGTATCAGAATTTCAAAGTATCTTAGAAATAACAGCTGATCATAATAAAAATGGCTTTGTATTTCCCATCTTCACCTGCCTTATACCTCTGAGATGCAATTCAGGATGAAAACTCGTCCACAAGCTGTTAATTATTTTCGAGCTTTCTAACGTCGCTTTATTATCTTCTTCCAACAAAAACCAGTTAAAAATAAAAATAACGCAACACTATGGAAACCGAATTTTGAACTTTCCAATTCAAATTTCCACATCCAATGAGAAAATTGACAAGTAATATTAACAAGTAATATTGAAATACTCTTAACGATTACTTCATTGCTCAATTAAAATAAAAATATATCGAAAAAATTTGCAACTCTAATCACAATATAAATTTTTTAATTGAGAGATTTAACCTTTTACTTGAAGCATTCTTTCAACGATCAATATTCATTGGATTCAATGAATATTGCCAATTATTATTGTACGTGTCAGGGGCGCTTTTAAATATCTATTAAATAGCTTTTAATTCATCTTGTTATACAATAATTCTGTATATGGTATCGGTATGGTACAAAATTATTTTAAACCAATTTCAATTTTAATTTTGATTACAATTACTTTGAAGTAAATTTCATATAAACTCAGCTCAAAATAATTAAATATATAATTAATACAGTTAACTAACTGTCAAATTATCAGTTTCAAAATTTTTTAAAGTATAGAAAAAAAGAAAAATAATTTAAAATATCTAGAATTTAAGATTATGATTGAGAGAAAAAACATAAACTTAAAATGCATGAATTTCAATCAATACTATTAGAAGATACAGTTCTTGATTTGGCTGACAGTTTGAAAAAAGTAATGAAAAATATTGATAAAAAAATAGATGTGAAAGTTAAAAGAAAAGAAGGAAATAAATATTGTTGTTGTAAAAGACCTTATACGGATATTACAATTCGAGTTAGAATTCGTAAAAATGATGAATGTTAATCTAAAATAAAAGAAATATTTTAAGTTAATAACAAGAGTACTTGAATATAAAAATATAAATATGGTACCCAAAAACCTCTACATATAATGAAACAATATTTTTAAAATCATTCTAAATCAAAGAAAAATCTTAAGAAGCTCATAATTAAATTCATAACAAATTGGTATTTTTGAAGCAGATATTTCAGTAATCATTTTTATGATATCGAATTTTTTATATTAATAATTTGACAGCCAGAGCAATTTCAACAGCTTATTGAAAAAAAAAATAAAAAAGTTATAACAATCATTTAACATTTCAAACTGTAACCTGGATAATTTTATTCGAAGGTAGTGAGATTCTTGCGACACTTCGAAATGCCAAACAAAATAATTTCAATTAAGCGCCGCGTTCGTGTTCTTGACATTTGAAAGCACCAAATTGATGTCATCAATGTCGAATATAGTTAGAGTATTATTCAAAGTACTATAATTAATAATTATTTGATTAAATGTATACTTTTTTTTACTGATAAGGCTGTTTTCTTCTAATAATATATAATTGTAAGTTGAAATAAAAATTATCCAAATTAATTAAAAAACATTTACCAAAATCAAAAAAAAGATGTGTTCATGACCCTAGAAAGTTTAAAAGGAAGGAACTAACCATATTTTAAAAACCAAATGTCATCTGATAATTTTTTTTGTAACCATTAACTATTTATATTTTCAAGTTAATCAGACAGGTTTGCATTCAACATTATGATATTAATCAAACATTTAAAATAATTACAATTACAAAAAAATGTTTTTTTACATTTTCAACTTTTAAAATCTAAAAATGATTAATTCAAATTAAAAATTCTAGCAAAACTACAAAAAATAGTTTTTTTGTAAAATAAAGATTATTTTACAATCAAATGATAACGGTCACCACAGGTGTTTAATTTCGATAAAATTCAAAATATTACTTTAACACTGGTAGGTTATTTTGGACAAAATTTATTTTTAAATTTTAGCTAAGATGAAAGAAAGCATTCAGTTGAGTTGCAAATTATTGAAAAAAACTTTATTATGATTACTTTAAAAATTTGATGTACCTAGGTATAATTAAAAAATGTTTTCAATCTGGATTTCAAGCTGCATTCATCTATAATTTTTAAATCTATCCTTTTTCTTATAAGCTAGGAACTTAATTAACCGTTGTTTTAATGGGTTTTAATAATATATAAAAACTAATATATATAACGAAATAATAAAAATGTATATTTTAATTTAAAATTAGCATGGAATTTTATCGATTGGAATTTATAGCCCACCTTAAAATTTGAGATACAAATATTATTAAGAAGGGCGCATTAAGACTCATAGGTATGTATATATATCTATAAAGATTTAGGGTGCTATTCCAATTCATAACACCTTTCTGTTGTGTTGTGTATTAGACAACACAACACAATTTCTCTATTCTGATTTACAACAGAAAACGACTTTCTGATGTTGTAAAGAAGTTACCTGTCATTAATTTGGTTTTTTGACAATCGATTTGAAAGTGTCAAAAAACCAAATTGATGACAACAATTAAAATGGATTTTCTTCATTGTTGGTACTCAAAATGTCAATTGATATTTTGTTTTAATAATATTATTACTAATATGTAATTTTATTTATATTAATTTTAAAAATACTTTATTATACCAAGATATATACTATATTATCAAGAATTCTCGTCTACTATGAACTTACTGCCGAATTGACTTATATACTAACAATTATATTCAAGATAACTGATCCTGACGTGTTGTAATGTTTCAATTGTCACACACAACACTGTTGTCAATTGGAATAACCATATTTTCACACAACACAACATAAAAATAATGTTGTGTCGTTTTGACCGTTAATTAGGTTGTGTTGTGAATTAGAATAGAAGACAAAAATGTTGTCTATGACAACTGTATTTTATGTTATTTTGTGAATTGGAATAGCACCCTTAGATTATAATCTATAGTTTATTGAAACAAAAGAGTTACTAAGTTTTGTTTATAGTTTTCCAACAAACTGTTTATAAAGTTGCATCATAAATTTCAAATTAAAGAAGTACAAGCATAGTTTTACAAGTTAAAGTTTTAAAAATTTTTTATTGACAAATTATTTTGAAAAAAAAAATCTATTACAAATTTTCTTATTTTTCAAAAATCATTTTTCGTGAAAATGAAATTTTTTTCAAATAAATAAAAATCGAAATGTGAAATAGCTAATATTAATATACGTTCAATGGGTTGAAAAGTAGTCCCCAAATAAATGATAGCAAAAATCCATTTCAAAGATGTGCTATATAAAAAATCACAGAGACGAATTTGAAAGAAATCAAAATTGTTTTAGAAAAATACAAAAAAAATACAGAAGATTAAAAACAAAAATATGGCTTTGGAATCAAAAAAGAAAAATAAAAAAAAAATGGAAAATTTTAAAGAAAATGTTAGAAGAAAATTACAATATTAAAATTAATATTTGATATTATTATTGTAGTGTATGGTCCTTTTCTAAAACGTCAACAATTTGACAATCATCTAATTGCTGATTTATGTTTTTGATTTTAGCGTAATTGACTTTTTCAAAAAGTAAAAATTTGACATTTCTTGCAGTAATAATAAAATATTTGCATAATTGCGTAATGCGTTGATGTTTTGCATACCAATTTACAAATTTATAATTGACACGTCAAAAAATTTTATAAATTTATGATTTTGATTATCGTTGTTGACATTTAAGAAAAAGGACTATTACATACATTTTTGATTTAATTAAGGTTAGGAAAAACAAAAAGTCAGAAGTTTTGAAAATATTAATTTTGATTATTTTTATAAAGAAAACTTTCTGTATTGTAAAAATTTTCAATTAAAATTAAATATAAATTTTACTCTAAAGTGTTTTGTTACCATCGAAATTTTAACTATTTATAGGAATCGAAGTCAAATTTCTTAGTTATGAGAAATCACAAAATACGATTAATATTTCATCTTATTGGGATCTCTTAAAATAAAATGATTATTCCACTACTATTTTATTAACGAGATTTATTTGACTGATTAAGTTGTTAGAAACAACAAATTAATATTAGGCGTATTATATAATATGCAAAGCCTTTGTATAACTTCAAATTAAATCACAGTAGGATCATGTTTTTACTTACATATTTTTCAAACTATATAATTTTTTTCATTTTAATAAAATTATTTAATAAAAGTTTGAAAAATTTCAAGTTCAATTTTAGTCAATGAGTTTGATTGAATGTTGGAATTATATATTAAAAAATGTTTTTAGAAAAAATATTGATAAAAAGAACATTAAAAAAAAAACCGAATTACTGACAGAATTTGATTTAAAGTTACAAGAAATAGAAGAAAAAATGAATCAAAATAAAGCAGAAGAATTTTTTGATCAACTAAACAATGAAGTAGAAAATTTTAATAAACAAATGGATTATCATATGAAAGAAATGAAAAAATCTAAAAAATGCACTTGTGAAAAATTTTTGAATAAACAATCCCCAACACCAATTGCCTATTCAAAAAACCAAGAATCCCAAACCCCAGCACGAAAGAGCTTTCCAAAAACTTCGAAAAAAAATAAAAAAAAAAACGTTAAAAAGTGATTTTACTTTTTTTATAATTAAACCACAACAATGTAAACATTTAATGGAATATAAAATTACTTAAATAAAATTTTTAATTTATTTTTTTATTTAATTTTAAAAGAATTTTAATAATAGAGGTATTAAAAAACATAAAAAAAAAATTTCAGTATTAAAAAAAATTTAGTATAAAATCCAGTATCATTTTCATCTGTGAGTTTCAAAATTTTGTAAAAACTTAGAAGTTGGTATGCAAAATTATTTCATACTAATTAAAAGATTTTATTTTTAAAAATTTAATTTTTAAATGAAAAAATATAATTTTGGATTTTTAAAAAAAAATTATATAGGGAAAGATCTACAAAAGATATAAAGACAATAAAATATGAAATAACCTATAAATTGATATAGAAATTAAGATATATACTTAATGTACTATTATTAATTTTATATTTCAAAAAATCAATTTAGTAGGACCAATTTTTACGAACCAACGGAATGCTCATATTAACACAAAATTAAATGTTTAGATATATTAGATACATTATAAAAAAAATGTTCAAGATGTCATATTTTTATGAGACCCACTGTATTGATAAATAGAAATAATAAAGCATGCAGTTTAACCAATTTATTTTATTTTAAAAGTCAATGTGAATGTGTATAATTTTTAAAAATTTATGTCAAAATACTTTTAACAAATGTCACTAATGTCAAAATTTTTAGAGTCTCATTTTTGTTTTTAATAACTGTTCTTCAATAGTGTATTATTTCAAGAATGATACCATATTAATATATTTAAAAAAAAAGTCAATGTGAATGTGTACAATGTTTTTCAATTTATGTCAATTTAAGAAGGGAATTTTCTAAGGTGAAGATGTCGTTCTTCATTTTATTATTTTTAATTTACTTGTATTTATTGATATTGATTTTATCAAATACTATTTTATTTTTTTGTAGTATCAGACAATAGTAAATATTGCCTGAAAATATTAATCCTTTGTCCATTTGACATTTTGACTTATTAAATTATTGTAATATACACTTTATTTTTTTTTTTATTAGATTTATTATTGATTATAAATTCAATATTTTCTTAGTAGCTTTAGACTAAGTATAATTTTAAAAAATTTGACGTTTAAGTAATTTTTAATATCAGTCAATTACTTATTTTTAAATTTTTTTAGGAATATAATGGAAAAAATCGGAATAAATTATTCTTGAAAAAAAAAAAAAAAATAAAAAGTAAAAAATTTTTTATTTAATAAAAATTATAAAAAAAAAATAAACGTTTAAAAATGACTGAAAAACCTTTAAAAAGAAGATCATCAACACTAAATGAAGAAATTCAAAGAAAACGGAAATCAATAGAAGCGGCAATCGAGTTTTTAAGAAAAAAATTTAACTCAATAAACGATAAAAGTAGTGAAGCAGCCAAAGACATTCAAAAGGAAATTGAAAACTTAAAAATTGCTGAAAAAAAACTAAAAAAACAACAAAGTAAAAATAAATGGAAATTTTGGAAGAAATGTTGTCCGAGAAAAGATCCAAAATAAACCAAAAAAACTTAAAAAGTTAATTAGAATTTTCCATATTGTTTTATATAAATATTAGAAATTATTAGAAATTATATTTTAATGTTTAGATAAAATTAATTTCTTAAATTGGGTTGAAAATAACTTTCAGATTTAAATGTTTATAGATTTATGTGCCGAAACATTAGGGATAAACAGCAGAAACAACTTTATTAAATTTTAAAATCTAAAGTTTAAAAAAAATTAATTTACAAGTTTTTTTTTGAAGTTTTTAGTTAATATAAATTAATAATTCAAAAAATTTTATTAAAATATAAAATAAATTACTTGTATAAAACAAATATTTTTAAGTACCTGAAAATAAAAAAAAAAAAAAAAACAAATTAAAAAAAAATTATTAATTTTATGTAATTTAAGTAATATAAAGAAATTTGTACTAAAACTGAATTATTTTTTGTTTTATAATTGAGGGTAAAAAATACTTTTAAATATGAATTTTAATATATATTTTTGGATGAACTAAAAACAATAGAGTTTGGCTTTTCATTGTAGGTCTATCAAAAATAACAAACCAAACATTTACATTATTTTAGTCGCTTCATACGAAAAACTTTGCTCAAGAGTTAATTTTCTATTCTGTAAGAATCTTAGCGGATACAGAATGAAAATGAAAGAATTCTAAAAATTAGTACTAGCGTGAAAATCGCTTTTTGTGTTGCGTTTTTCAAGCGTCAGAACATATGATCGTATCATGTAGCTTTAATACGCTTAAATTTGCGAAACGACAAGTAAAATCTACGCAAACTTGATTCTAACACCCTTATTCTGAGGTGGCAGCACGTAAGTTGTTACAAACGACACTGATTGAAACTAAATTCATTTGTTACAAAAGTTTACTGGCAGCACGTATTTGTTTCAAAAAAAATTTTTTTGTTACAAAATTTTTTTGTTTGGTACAAAGAATTTGAAACTAAATACAAAATTTATAGAACAAAGAGCGTCAGTTTACTTGTAATTGAATTTGTCATGGTAATAAATATTTTGATTTAAAATTTAAAATACATTAATTTATTTGTGTAACGTTATATTAATTTTTAAAATTTTCTTGTTTAACAACCTTTTCTATTGAAAAAAGCATGTTCGTCAATACTAGGTTTTAAAATTGGAATATGCGTACCATCTACTATACAAATAATTTCGGGTAACTTAAATTTTTCGAAAAAATAGTTCTGTGTCTCAGGAAATGCATTTTCATCTAAAAAAAATCCAATGCGGGCATATCCTAAGGTTTTTAATGTATTCCTAAAAAATATCTGTAATTCTTCTATTTGCTTCAATTTTACTTGTTTCAAGTAACATTTTAAATGCGTCCTTTCCAACTGTAAAAAAATTTGTAAACCTAAAACATTTATATTATTAATAGATTAAGGGCCTCTTTCTGTAAGTCGCTTCTTGCGATAAGAAACGTTAAAGCGACTAATGTCATTTCTGTAAGACGTTGAAGCGATATTTTCAAATTGAGGCGATAGAAATGTCTAATTTGTCGTGTATGGTCTGTAAGACTTTTCCTACGACGCGATAGTATTAATTTAGTCACCTCAAAATTTTTATACTATTAATATAGCATGTTTATTTACGGTGATATTAAATAAATAATTTTGTGAAAATAAGAAAGTAAATGGAACTTTTGAATCAAATAGTTAAATATGAGCCTCTTTTTGTTAAATGATTCTTATTTTTTGAAGGATGAAGAATTGATAAAAATTATAAATGATAAAATGAAAATTAATTTGTATCAGGTGTAAACTTATGTTCATTTTTATTCAAAATCAGAATTACAAAGGAAGGCTTTAAATTTTTATCTTTAATAAGAATCATTCCCATTCACAACACAATAATGGTTATGATGATGATCGTTATGATGTAAAGATATTGTAGGTCATAGTAGTACTGTCATTGTATTTAATAAACTAAAAATAATTATCCTTATGATCATCATCATCATCATCATCATCATCATCATCATCATCATCATCATCATATTATTACTGTCATCCTCATTATTATTATTAACATCATAATCATCATATAAACAGACTCAGGAGGTAACACAGATGTAAAAAATATATGCTTTTCCATATCTAGCTTGCTTCCTTTCGCTGGGTACAATCACCGGGCTAATTATACTATTAAAATTTTTATAGTTGTGAATTACAAAAACATGATTTTGTAATGTACTATACAATAAAAATAATATTTTAAAGTAAACAAATATCGTAACTCTTTCCTTTACCACTTTAAAAAAAATGTCAAAAAATATTTTTCGTACTATTTAAATTTTAGTATTACCAACATAATAATCAGTTTCATCGTGCGTCTTACAGAAAGTACATAAAATTATAGACATGACACGATATCCTTCGCCTTCACTTCGCTCGAGCGACTTAAAGAAAGAGGGTATAATACTTTATAATTTAAAAGGTCTTTGTAATCACTCATTTGCTGGAAGTTCAAATATAGTACTTACTGTTCATTCTTAAAATTCTTCTTTGTATAATATTATTTTTTTTTATTTTCTTCATCAGAAGAACTTTCAATTAAAAAATCAACTATTAAATTATAATTATACCTTAAAATTAGCTTTAAACTTTACATAACTTGAAATAAACTGTTTTTAAAGTTCTTTAAACTTTTTTTAAACTATTGGCGACAACAATTTTTTGACGACTAAAATATGTTTGATACAAAATTTTAAAGTTTTTGAAACAAAATTACATGCTGCCTGAAATGCGTAGAATCTACCCAAATTTAATTCTAAATTCCTACGTAGCGTAAATTAAACGTCAAAAATCTACGTAAAAAATTTTCATACGTAGTAGTGCTTTGAATTGATTTTGTTTGCAATACCTAGGTTTTTGAAAATATTTTTAAAAATGTAAGTAATTTTTTTTCGTTTCCGTTTTTAAAAATAAAAACATTTCTATTTTCTAAAATTATTTTAAGGGCAAGAGAACTAAACGCTCATAAGAATCTCTAAGAATTTTGCGTTCTGATCTAAGAATCCTTTGATTGGTTTCTTCTTCTGTTCTACAGCAGTTAATCCAAATGCAATTGAATTCATGTTTTTAAATAATTTTCATTTTTCTTTGTTATTATTTACAAAAGAATATTTTTTTAACCAGTTACTTAAGAATTTAAAATTTTTTAATAAAAAATTCACACAAAAACGCAAATTTTTAAACTTCGAAAAAAGTATTACCATTGGCATTAATTAATCTCTCCGGCGTATTATTTGAAAAAGTTTGGATATAGGTTTGGTTTAGTTAAAGCAAAAAGTATTAAATGAAATAATTAAAAGAATTTCATCAATTATTATTCAAAGCAACTTTCTAAAATTTTTATAGAATCTTGGATTGGATTTTAAAATTTTAAAAATCTTGGATTAACACTTTTCGAACGAATTGATGCACAATAGTAAACAACCAACTGTATTTGAAGTAACTACTGTCAGACCAAATGTCTTTAATGACATTTTATAGTAAAAACGATAGATATATAAATTATATAAAAATAGATATATTTTTCAATCTAAATTCGTCATTTAGACCCAACATACAATATATTGAATACGATTATGTGTAAAAAAGTTAAAACTTAAATATGTCAAAAAATATCAAATCCATCTATCAATAAAAATAGAAAATATAAAAAAATTATAAAATTAAAAAATTATCTAATTGTGAAATATGATTGCAATTAATTGATCGCATGATGTAAAATATTTTGTGTTCATGACATGCTCTCTCAAAATATAAAAAAAAAAAACAATAAAAAAACGAAAAGGCCAATATGCATCGGACCCTAGCAAATAATAGAAATAAGTTATAATCATTGTAAAAGTTAGTCTGTGAAGTTAAATATCTAAAATACTTGTAGAATTCAATAAATATTAAATATATGTATGTTCAATCAGTGAATTATTCTTAATACTTTTTGAAAGACTTAAGATAAAGTTTTATTACAGCAACTTTTGATGTTTGTATGATATATCGAAAAATTTATTTATTAGGCACCCCAAAAATTAATTGATCTGGTTGTCAAATATTGTCAAAATATTGTAGTCTTTTGCCTATAAAGATTAATAAAGTAAAATACTTGGAAATGATCAATCCTTGCATTAAAGTTAGGATTTTTTGGTAATTCTAATTATCTATATAAATGAATGAAGTCAAGATGCGACGCTTTCAAATGTCATAAAACGCCGAACACAACGTTTTTAGTAATTTAAAAAATATGCAGCTTTTGTATTTCGAAATAATATATACATATGTAAAACAAAATCATTTTTTTCTTGACATTTAGAAGTGCCACAAGAATGTCGTCACCGTTTAATATAATTCCAAGAATTTTAATTGAAAAATCATTTTAATATTACAAAATTAAATTACAAAAAAAAAATTAAGTAAGCAAACTATAATTGAAATAGCGAATTTTATCTGATTATATGTAAAAAAGTTTTATGTATTCAAATTAATATTCGAATAATATTTTAAGGTATACTTTTATATAAAATTAATATTTTCAGCTGATATTCGAATTTTATAGAGTTCATACGTAAACAAAATGAAAATGATGCGCGTAATGCACATTTATTTCAATAAAACAATGACAAAAAAAAAAAATATTGTAATAACAATCAAAGCAAAACTATTTTTTAATCAGACATTAGGTTTATTAAATAATACGTTTTTTATTTTCATAATTCTAACTTCATTAAAACAATAATTATTAAATTTTTGTCACAAATAGGAAAATAGTTTTAATTTTAAAAACTTTAAATAACTTTTAGAAAAATTAAAATGTGTGCATTTGATGATGGGTATAATTTGCTCATTTTGTACATGTGAATGAATTTTAAAAATATAATTAATAAAATTTCACAATGTATTATTAAATTTTCTAATTCGAAACATTTTAATTGTTTACGATTAGTTAATTTTAATTTTTGTTATATATAAAATTATATATATATGTACCTTTAAAGTTAAGCACCTAAGTGTCACGCGATTCGATACGAAAATAGAATTTATTTTTATGTGACTAGCTATTTAACCGTTAGGCAAAAAAAAACTTGTCAATACCATACATATGTATTGGAAAAGGAGGGAAGGTACTGAAAATATTATAGTTAGAATTGATCTTAATTAATTTCACATAAAATTACTGTGTCCAGGTCATAATGTCGACTGAGAAAATTTTCACTGAAAGGCGAAAATATACTCATTTTCTGGACAAAGCGGCAACCCTGATTTTGTATCCAACTCTAAAATCAATTTAAGAAAATGTGAACAGGCAAGATATTAGTCGACATTTTTCCAGTACGTAAGTAAGTCTCAGATATGAAACCATATACTTATTGTTATTTACCAAAATGATTTATTAAATAAATGTCCTTGTACATCTCTAATAACCAATATTAATGTATATAACTCTACAAAAAAGTCTGAAATTATTTAATCTGGTTTTAACATTGATTATAATAATTGCTACTTTAATTCTTGACTGCGCTCAAAGTAACATTATAATTTATTTTAAACTTATTTTAGTTGATCTTTATAAATTACCATTTTGCTAGTAACAATTTATTTTTATTTAAAAGGTATATATTTATAAATATATATATATAAATATTTATAAATGCGTTTATATACATATAATTCGTATTATGATTTAATTTTTTGAAAAAGACAATGAAATGAAAATTTTTTGGATTTCCCAGACAATAAATGAAAAAATTAGTAACACATTCTAAGATAATTACTATAATAATTTCCTCTAAATGAAAAATTTAAAATTAAATACAAAATTCAAGAAAACAACAGTTTATTAACTATGCGATGTAAATTAAATTTTTATATTAATAAGACAATATGTTATCAATCTATTTAAATGTAATGGCAGAGTTGATTACAAACTGACTACACGAAATCGAATATGTAGAAAAAATGACGTCCAATGAAATTAAAAATTGAGTATATAAATAATTTATATTAAAAAGATAATTTATTCACTTGCTCATTACTTTAGTATAGTAAAAATTCTTAAAAACTCTTTCAGCTATAAGAATGTCAAGTGTCAACTAAATCTATATGTCTATAATTATTATTTGTCGTAATTTGACAGTTCGCAAAATTCGATAAACATTATATTGAATTTAATTTTTTTGATTTAACAACAACAACAACAACAACAAAATTCTGATAATATGATATGAAAACTAAAACTTTTACTTATAGAATGTTCAAAATTTATAGCGTTTATGTCTTGAGCACAATCAGCGTAGACATAACGCTGCCATGAACTTGGATAATAGCTAACATCTAATTGGATAACTCCCAAATTTTTGACGTAAAATACAAGTTAAATTCAGAAAATAATATTTGTGAAATATTTATTTTAATAAATATAGAAATTAGATTAATATTAATACTGTAAAAAAATATAACAAAATATATTTACTTCCAAATAAAATGTCAAAATTCTCAAAATTTAAACTCGGCGTTGAAGTTAAATTATATTTTTGCGTGAAGGCTTCATATATTAAAATTTTGGAATATTTTTTTGGAACCAATTTTGAAATAGTAATTACGGTCATTGTACTTAACAAGTAAAACAAATTGTTTCTAAATTAAATCATATATATTTTAACGAATTACCAACTTTGTAACAATTTTTTAAATTCTATTGAAAACTCAAATGCATAAAAAATATAGAACAGTAAGAAATAAAATGGCAAATTATTTATCTTTTTGCATTTTTAAATTACAAAAATAACGCACACTTACACAACATAATGCATATAGATAAAACATTCGCATTTTTCAAGTTTTATAAAACAATCAGACTTTTACAATAATTAGAAGTAAAATAGGTTTTTTTTTGTTTTTGGTTTTTTTTTTAATTTTTATTGTCTACCGTTTTATTTAAATTTTTTGTCTTCGTATTTCATTAAAATGACAGTCATTTCTCACGGCCTAAATTTACCGGTAAAAATGTACAAATGTAAATTTTATAACTTAAGGGAAAATATATAATGTCGCTTCAGAAGTTACCATTGTTATGACATACAAAGAATTGTAAAAAAAAAAAAACGCAACTGACCCTATTGGAGAGAATACCGACATTAAATGCAATCAAATTGCAGTTAAAATTGTATTTTAAAATACTAAAAATAAAGTGCAACATACTTGAGAACAAAAATTTAAATATAAAATGACATTTACTAAAATAAAGCTAGATAAATACCTATGACTTTTTTTAAATGGAGATAATTTTTGCTATTTTGTTGTTTTTTTGATTAATGGCACGCGAAAATTTAGTTATTGTAAATATTATATACAAAAATTCAATGTTATTAAATAATGTATGCAAAAAAAAATTTAAGATACATTTTAAATACATCTGACTTATTTTATAAACATTTAAAATACTGCATTATACAATAGCTGATATTTAATACAATAGTTTTGTAAATGCGTGAGGTGGTAAAGTTTCAATTCTCACAAAGTACAAAGATAAAACATTTGCTCTATAATTTAATTGATCTATTCTTTAAATATCTTAAATTTTTATATATAAATAATGGTTTAGATAAATCATATTATTTGAAAATTAATAGAAAGTATTAGAAGTAGAATGCAAAACGGGTCACAAAGCCCAATAGGTGTTAGAATGGCCCAATAAAAAGCAACAACAACAATGGTTGATTATTAATATCAGTCGGTTTATTCGGTCGCAAAATTTCCGACCGCGGCTCAATTATTTTTTTTTAAAATATAAATAATCATCATATATATTTCGTACATATTAATCAGCTTATTCGGTCACAAATTTGACGACCGCGTCTCTATTATTTGTTTTTAAATATTCATACACAATATTCGGCTTATTCGGTCACAAAATTGCCGGTGGCGGCTCAATTATTTATTTATATACATAATAATTTAAGAGCAAAAATCGTTCGAATTTTGAGTGCAACGCTTTAAAATTTGACTAAAAATATACAAAAGACTTTTTGAGATTTTAATTTTTATATATAAATTATATAAGTAAAATTAAATTCAACAAGCAGGTATGGTAGAAATTAACATTAACTTTAAATGTCAATTTATCAAAAGCTCAAAAATTTTCAATTTATTTATTAGTATTAGATTTAATTAAAAAATTTAAAAATTAAATGCAATAAAAAAATAAATACATATTTTAAATTCTTATGCATAACAAACTATTTGTTGTGCTGTTATTAAATATTTAAATTAAAAAATTAAAAAACTCACCATTTATATAGATCAATCACATTTAAAAAAAAAAAATTTACAATTATTAAAATATATTTACTGTTTAGTAGTATTAAATTTAAACATTAAAAATATGTTGTTGACAACGAGCTAATTTAATATGAAAACCGCAATAATAATAAAGAAATTTAAAAAAAAATTTTAATTTATTTTGAAAATTTTTGTTTATTCACCACTAATTACAATACTCAATATATAAAATAATTTTATTTTTTTAAAAATGCTAAAATAGTAATTATAGGTTAACTAATAAAAATTTCTCATAAACATTCATTTTTTATCTAATAAATTAAAAATTAGTAAATATTCTCCAAGTATAAAATAAAAAAAAAATTTATTAAATAATTTATTAATTATAACAACTTCCGAAAAATGAATTGAAATCCAACCAAAATCTATGACAGAATTTATCCAAAATCACTGGACTCATCAGTAGGCTGGTAGTATTATATCTAGGCAAACTGCTGATTAAAATTTTATTGATTTTTATAACTTATAGGAAATTTTACGAAAATCTCCTGTGATTTATAAAACGCAAACAAAAATTATTTTCCGTTAAACTAATTTAATTAACAAGAACATCAAACCCTACCACCGTAACACATACGGTTAGAAGTTCAATCACATTCATTTAGAGTAGAGCTTGCTTTTTCGAACAAGAACTATGAAATTTTGGAGCCATTTTTTAAGTCGCACCCACAAACCTCCATATGTGTTCCTCAATACATATGATTTAGAAAAATTCAAGAAGGAAGTCAACTTATACCTTTTGGGTTTCCCATTTAACCCTTGATAGTCATTTATGTCTTGTCCCTACTTTTTAGCCATTATATTGGGCAAGCAGCTAGAGTGTTTATCCCATTATTTTGTCTAAAAGGGGAGGATGTTTTAGTGAATAGAAATCTCACAATACCGGGGGCATTAGTATTTCAGGTAAAAAAAAATAAAAAAACAAATACAATGACAGCAGCGGCGACAAACTTCCATTGTTTAAAAATTGAAAGAAAAATGGTTTTAAGTGTCAAAATGAGAAACATTTGTTTTTAGGAAATAATATATATATATTCAAAAGATTTATAATAAAAGTTTAATTATGTTTAAATAAACATTTTTTATCAACAAATTATTTTAATGAAAACTGTTTCATTTGACAGATTTGACAGTACAGAACCACAGTACAGAAAATTCGAATTAAAAAATGAAAAGTAGTGTCTGTCAACTTGGCTACCGCTGTCATACTTCTGTGTTTACCCATTGAAATATGTTGTTTCTTTCAGAAATTGTTTGACGTATCATACAGGATGTTGAATGTTTAAACATAAAATTTGTCTTCATTATAAATAACATTAATTCAATTAATTGATATATGATTATGGTTATAAGTCATCATAATTCATATTAACTGTCATTAACTGTTATTTTGTCAACTGTCAAATACTATTTTTATCATTTGGTTATATTTCGGATGTATACCCAAATATTGATACATAACAAAAAGTATGTATTTATCTTGCATATTATCTACAAAATTTTAATTTTAAAGATGTATACATATTTGATATTCTTTAAGAGAATTTAATTTATTTAAGAAAAAACACTTTTATTTACTAATTGAATCAATAACAAAAAAATTGATGATTTATTGATGAGTGATGACACAATTTTATTTTTTATATATATTATATACTATATAAGAGTAAATATATATACTCTATATTAAATATGTTTTTTTTTTGTTAATTTTTTCATTGTTGATTTTTATTTAAGAAAAAAATAATACTCGTATACAAACTTACTGACGTATATCATTTTATTTAATTTTTCAACTGTCAAGAGAAAGTTAATGACACAAAAAATAAATATGTTTCAAATTTAATATTTAAGGTTGGACAAACGGAAAACGTTTAAAGATTAGCCAATAAATATATATGCATACATTATGTGGCAATAAAGTTTTTAAATATATTTGGTAATCAAGGTATAGAAAATGGTGCTATTATAAAAATTAAGGAATTGTAATTGTATCCCTCAAGGATCGTAACTTAAATTATTTGAAAGTCGAAGTTATAGATTTACACGATTTGAAGTTGTATGATTTCGAGATAGACAACTTAATCATTTATATTTAACAAATATTTTAAATTTTTTTATTTTTTATAAATTTTACATATTTTAATACATAGTGCAATAATTTTCAGTTTTGAGGAAAGTGATTTTTCGAAAGAGTTGAACATTTTTGAGTTAATTGCGCGTCGCGTTGTTTTCTTGAAACGCATTAATCACGCATTTCGAAACAAAGCATTTAATATAATTAGAGCTATCGCACCCAAACCTTCTAAAAGAAATCATTGAAACCTTGATTTTGAAATTATTCAACTCATAAATCCGTCATAATTCAGAATCTTGCATAAATACAAATTGTAATATGAAAAATAGGAAACCTTTGAGTTTTTATCTCGAAAGGAAGGAAGTTCCATGTTTTTTGTATCCAGCTCCAAACTTAATTTTAATTATATTTTTTTTATATATATATGTATTATGTTTATAGTAGAGAAGCTGATGCTCCTAAAAACACGTGCTATCGAAACCACGTTGCGAACGTATGAAAGTGATTGAAGCGGATGCGAAAGCTGGCCCCGTTTATCGAATACCGTAAGTAATAACAATTTACATGCTTTTGTACAACAATTTAAGCCTCATTTATACATAAATTAATTTACTTAATATTTCTTTTATATTAAATTATTTTTTCCTTCATTATTAACTTGGTAGGTGTATACGTATACAACAATATTATAAAATACATTATTTACTTATTATTTTGCTTATATCTAAAGAACTCTTAAAAAGTGTTAAAACTTTTTTAATTGTTATATATTATCCTACTAAAACAGTGTTGAGCCTTATTTACGTATAGTTTTATATTAAATTAAAATAACCGATATGATAAAGTACAAGTTTCGTAAAGTAATGAACGCATACTCAAAGTTCAACTATTAGAGGCCAGGTTTTCTCAAAAAATAAAAAATTTTTAAAATAACTTGATAATTGAAAAAATAGATCAAATACAAAATGTATATAAAAAATAATATTAGTATATACACACAATTTAGGATGTAAATGTTAAGAAATAATAAGTCTTTTGATTTCGTGAGTAAGTTTTCCCTGCAATTCCAACAAGGATAACTGATTCTCTTATAAAAAATATCAAATTTTGAATTAGAAAGTATATCTTTTATTTTTCAGTATTATAAGATTTCTATAAGATTTCTAGCTAGAGCTATTATATTATAACAATTAAATACATATGTATCTATAAAATGTACACATTTACTAGTCAATAAAAGAATACAAAGACTATTTAC
The DNA here is from genome assembly GCA_963082915.1 of Dolichopus griseipennis. Classification (NCBI taxonomy): domain Eukaryota; kingdom Metazoa; phylum Arthropoda; class Insecta; order Diptera; family Dolichopodidae; genus Dolichopus; species Dolichopus griseipennis. The sequence continues at coordinate 349,457,346 of OY720441.1, forward strand.
TGTCATTAACAATTTTATAAGTTAATTAGTACGTACATAAGTACAGTTCAATTTCTGTCTGTTCAAATGGCTTGAAATTGAGACTTCAATTTTTTTAATTTTTATTTCGTGGAAAGCTTTTTTAAATACGCGTTATCTCTCAAAATGTCGTATCGTATTGTGCATATTATACATAGATACTATTAAACAATTTTATTTAAAAAAACCCCAAACATATTTAATTTTTCATTTTTTAATTTATATAAATAGATATTTCTATATATATATATAATATATATATATATATATATATATATATATATATATATATATATATATATTTATGTATTACTCACTAATACTTGAAAAAATAACAGATAAATACCTATATATAAATAAAAACAGAAGTTTTCATTTTTTTTCGATGTGTTCACTCAACCATTAATGCAATATACAGGTAAATTCACACCTTGAAATAGAAAAATTTTAAAAGCAAACGAACCAAACAAAATGATAACTTTTTAAAAAATTTTTTATTTTTTTAGTTTTTATCTCGAAAGGAAGGAAGTTCCATGTTTACAAGAAAATTATTATTATTTTATTTTTTATTTATATATGTATATATGATTGACTAAAATTAGTCAGAGTTTGATTTAATTGTCGTTTTCACAATCATCGTATAATAAGTGTCCTACATGACCAAAAAATATAAAAACGTTTAACAATCAACAATACCAAAAAAAACAAACAAAATAAAATCAAAAGCATGTAGTGAAAAAAAAACCAATATAAAACTTAATTATATTACCAAATTAAAATAAAATAATATTTGCTTTTAATTAAAGCACGAAGAAATATTTATTTTGCATAAAGATTATTGCAATTGATAGGAGAAATGTTATACAAAATTACAAAATGAAGGAAAACTAATTGATTTGTTTTACCTTCATTAAAAAAAAAAAAAAATTAAAAATATAAAATTAATAATGCACTTTTAATACCAGAACTAACATAGTTCTAAGGGTATAAGTATATAGCAATTTCCCGATAAAATGAAACCTTTTTCCAATTAAATGAAAACTTTTTTCAAAGTAAATGAAACTTGAAAAAATTTCAAATAAAATTTATTTTTAAAAATTAAAATTTAATTCTGAAATAATAAATAAACACTATTAACTTGCAAAATTGCTTTATGATTATGGATAAGGTAAAATTCAGAAAATTCAGAAAAAAACGAGGAAGAGTGTAGTAGAGTAGACTGTGTCAACTCTGAGATACCCGTATGACCGTAACATAAACATTATATCATGCGGTTAATTACTTTTGGCAAAATTTCAAACATACAGCTTTATTAAGTGTAGTGTAATGCTCTGCAGTAGACTAACCAAATTTTGCTGTAACTTTGGTCAGGAAAACTAAACTATTTTTGGCGAAATTTCAGACACGCAGCTGTAATAGGTACAGAGTAATACTAATATAAAAAAAGAAGTTGTATGCAGCTACCCAAACCAATGGACCAAAATGGCTGTATTTAAATAGCAATGACGGCTAATGCAAAAAAAACGAATTTGCGAAAATTTCAAAATCCTAGCTCCTTTAGTTTTTGAGTTATCGTGCGGACGCTTGGACATGCATAGCTAAATCGATTTATTTTTCGATTCTGATCCTATCCATACACTTGAGTCTATATCTACTCCCCCTCCTTCTCTGCGTCACAAACGTAATGGCAAATTTATTATATCCTTTGACTATATAGCAATACGTGTATAAAGAAGCAATTCAAGAAATATTTACGTACAATGTATGTATTCGAAAAACTTTACAACTCTATTCGCCAATGCTCAGTCCAATAGAAAAATTATTTTCAAAATTAAGAAAATATGATTGTTTTATATTATGTGATACTAGATCAAGCTTAATTTTCCACATGTTATTAATCAAAGTGTTAATCAGCTGACATCAAATGATTGCTCTAATTATGAAATCGACACGGTATTTTCAATTTAGCAAGTTTTGAAATGCTGATTTAACCTAATGGTTGACCCAATGGAGAGTATGATGGTAAAAATTTTACATATAGCCACTCTGTTCGTAATTATATCTTCAACATCTCTTCCATTGTAAATTTTTGGCATTATACATAACCACAAAGCTGTTATGTAGATTTGTAGTATTACTAATTTTTTCCAGTAGCTCACTTGAGTTAAGCTTGCGTTAGATATTATTTTATGGTTAACCATACCAGAAGTATTTATTGCAACAATTAGTGAAATGTTCCGTCCCCTTATAGTAGGCATCACAATTCTAACACGCAACCCTTCAAATCACTATATATATATATATATATATAAGTAAGAATATTTGTACATATACATTGGTCTGTAACTTTACCAAGAATTTTGACATATTTCTAAAAATATTTTCATAAAATTATGGCTTTTTATATTAAATGTCAATTTTCTTTTGGTTTAATTTTTTTTTACAGTTGTACCATTTTTTGAATGAGCATAAGAGTTTAAATTCAAAATTATGAAATAGAAAATCAAACTCATATGTCAAGTGTCAAGTGTTTTAATTCCAGTTAAAAGCGGAATACTGGAATAAAAACAAAGTTTATAAGTACTATATATTTTATAAATGTACGAGTTTTAAGAAAAAAGAATGTAATATTTTTTAGCTAAAATGGAGAAAATACTTGTATATACAAATGTACATATGAAAAAATATGCATTTAATTAATTAATTAAAGCAGTTACATATATCAATAATTTATCCTATGTGTTTGAGGGCCTTACCTAATCAAAAGCGTACGACGTATGACGTACAATACGCCGTACGTCGACACGACGACGTATCCCGAAATCGATACGCGCGTACCATTTTAAATTTGTCAAAAAATCTATTTTGAATATTGATTTCATATAAAAAATACCGTTTTTAATTTTGGTATTATTTTTAATTTTTTTTTCTTTAAATTTTGTAAAATGGATTTCGATGATATTGAAGTTTTAGAAGATTTAAATTTAAAAACGTTTTATTTACTAAATATCAACAAAACGTCACCATAACAACATAACAAAAAACAATAACAAAATTGTATATGCTTTGTCAATTTTTAAATTTTAAAAAGCCGACGTATGGTACGTCACGTATTGCGGGAGCTCCCATATAATTATATGTACATATTTAAAATTATTTTGACAGAAAATATACGCCGTACGTCGTCGTTTAGGTAAGGCCCTTAATTGTAAATTTTATTTAATGACATTATACAAACAAAACAACTATAGTAACATACTATTAAAATGATTGTCGAATACATTAAAAAATTTTCTTCATTTTTTTTAGATTTTGAAAAATTTGTCAATTATTTAATTTAATTTTTATTAAAAAATTTTTAGTACTAAAATTAAAAAAAAAAAGTCATATTTTGAAAATATTATTTTTTTGCTATTAATTATAAAATGTTAAAATTTTGTAATCAAATGAAATTTATAATTAAATTTCCAAAGAATTTTCAATCATTTAATCAAAGTTTAAAACAAAGAAGATTTATTTCTGATTTATCCAAAAAAATGAATTTTCCAGAAAAAATTGATCCGAATGCCAAAACATTAACAATGTTGGAAATTAAAGATAAGATGTTAAGAAAATTAGGTTTAGATACATTTTATAAATCAAATCAACAGCAACAATCAAGAGAACATTTATTAAAATACACACCAGAAGCAAAAGATTTACCACCAAGATCAATGAATGATTCATTTACTTCAGTAATAATTAAACTAAGAACAGAAAGCCAGTTACGTGATGTATATATTACTGAAAAAGGATTTGTACGTTTAGGACGTATATTAGAAGATATAGATTTATTTGCTGTTTGGGTATGTCACAAACATGTTCTTATTCCAAATTTAGAAAAGGATATACCAATACCATACACTTTTGTTACTGCAGTTGTTGATAAAATAACATTTAGTGAAGATAATGTTTGTATTGAAAATGATATTCGAATATCAGGTCATGTTTCATGGGTTGGAACATCTTCAATGGAAATTTTTATTTGGGTTGAAAGTGTTTTAGAAGATGGTACATTAAAAAAAAATTACTAAAGCCAATTTTTTAATGGCAGCTCGTAATGCCACAAATACAAAAGCTGCACCAGTTAATAGTTTAATACCAAAAAACGATTATGAAAAAAAAATAATGGAACAAGCTGTTGAACGAAAAAAAGAAAGAGAAAAAAAGAAAAAGGAATCTTTTGTAAATACGGTACCAACACCAGAAGAACAAAAAATAATGCATGGAAATTTTTTAAAAACTCAACCAAAAAATATTGAAATTTTATCTGATAATCTTGAAATACCACCAAATCATATTTGGATGGATAAAACAAATTTAATGAATGTACTTTTGGTATTTCCTGATCATCGAAATGCTCACAATACAATTTTTGGTGGATATTTGTTAAGAAAAGGATTTGAAAGTGCAAAAATTACTGCATCATTGTATACTCAAAACTCTTTTCCAACTATTAAATATATTAATGATATAAGTTTTCATAAGCCAGTTCAAGTTTCTACAATATTAATAATGAAAACATTTGTTACATATACAGAAGATAATTATGTACAAATAGTTTGCCTTATGCAAACAAGAACTGCAATCGAACCACCAGCTTTAACAAATATTTATCATTATACATTTAAAACTCCAAATAAAGTTCCTACTGTTATACCAAAATCTTATCTTGATAATTTGTGGTATTTGTTGGGAAGAAGACAATTTCTAAATGCAATATGCAAATGAAAAAAAAAATTATAAGTTTAATCGTTTCTATATTAATTTATATTTAATATTAAATATAACATTAGATTTTAAAATATTACTAACACTATATTGGCTACTTAAACTATAAGGTTTAATACTATTATTAAACTATTATTTAATTAATAAACTGTTATTTAATTTATTATGAAATATATTTATGTAAATTGTATATTTGGTTGCAAGAAGGACTTCTGGAGGAAAAAAAACTCTTTACCAACCTTTACAGACTTTAGACACACATTCGTTTGATTATAAAGTCATGGATTTAAAGAATCAAGCTCTAATTTTTAATTAAATCTAAATCAGAATGTGCAACATTCAAATTTATTTTTGTAATAATTGTAATTCTGTTTTAACTGTTTAAAATTATTTTTAAAAATATACCAAAAATATACAATATATGTTATCTTACCTTCAATTCAGATTTCTTTATTTTTTAAAATTGTTAAATTATTTAAACTTAGGTTTTCATTATTTGAATTTTTTTTTTTTTTTTGAATATTTAACAAAAATTAAAACTATAAAAACCCATTGTTGGATAAACCAAATTGTATCAATGGTAAGCAGATAAGAATACAATTTTTTTTTTTTAAATTTATTTTTAACACCACATTTACTTAAAGTTTGTTCTATTTACTTTTGAATTTTATTATTACATTGATAAGTTCAAATTTCACTTCTACTGTCTTTTAAAAATTTAAAAATTCAACATATCAACAGTTTTACATTTATTTGTCACCCATACGTTCAATATTAAAGAAGAGTTCACACTTTTTTTTTTTAGAAATTTAACAATTAAATTTTAATTTGAATAAATTTTACAAATTAATTAAAAAAAAAAAATTCCCAACAAAGTGTTGGAAACTTTTTAAATTTAAAAAAAAAACAAACTGAATTAACTGGTAAACCATCATATATAACAAGTTAATGAAAAAAGAAATGACGCTCTGAATTAATTTTCAACAGGTGATACTCCTTTTATACCCTCATATTATGTAGATTAGAGGTTTTTTTCATTTAATTTTTTTTTTTTTAACTTAGATAAATTCAAAATAATACCCTTATTAGTAAGTTGTATTAACACCCCCGAAACTAATTTCACTCATTACATTATATATATATATATATATATATGTATATATAATTAATACAAAATATTTTATTAAAATATGTATATAGAAACAATAAATTGATAAAATATAAAAATTACTAAATCCCATATATTTATTAACTTAGATAAAAAAAAAAAAAGTAACACAGATTGTAAATGTTAAAATGACATTTAACAGTAAATTATTAATTTGACAGATGTCGAATATTGCTATCTCTATGCCTATGTCTATATTTATTGGAAAAAATTTTTAAATATTTATTAGGGAGAAATTCTATTAACAAACTAAGACTAGGGGTAATTTTTCAGGTATTCAAATATTAATCAAAAAAATCGAACATTTTATCTAAAATATATATATATATATATATATATATATATATATATATATATATATATATATATATTATATATTCATATATTTAAATATATTAACAAAATTCATATAGTAAAACAATTAATACATAGGTACTGAATTTATACATTAGATTATTTTGCCTAAAAATATGCAATATTAACTAATAATTTTTAAAAATATATTTAACAATTAAATTTTAATACAGAGGCACTCCAGAAAATGATTTAATATCAAATATATTTTACAGCAATGAGAATTACATTCAAAAAACAAAGATAACAGGCTTTATAGCTCCTTAGCACCTCATCTTATTAAGAAAAACAATTGTTATATTCAAAGCCAAAATCATGTCAATCTTATATAACAATAATAGAATATATGGGCTACATGTAAAGCTAGAATATAAATTAGTAAAAATATTGTTTTTAAGTCCAATTTTTTTAAAATAACAAAATTAAAAAAAAAAACAATAATAGTGGTTTAGAATCTGACGTATCAACCGAAGGGGAGTGTTAATTCGATCTAAGTGCATACAGATCGTAACCTTTTTTTTCCAAGGAAAATTACTGAAAAAAGCAATTTTCATTACAATTTCCTCTTACGATCAAGTATTTAAATTATATTAGAAATTATTGACATATTCGATGATTTTAAAATATTGCAACATACTTTATTATATGTAAAATATTATTTAATAAATAAATAATAAACAAAATACAAACATATAGAAAAGATGTTGCAGTTATGCTCAGGATAAATAATCCAACAACAAAGGATTCAAATCCTACCCAGTTCAATGTTAATAAAATTACAGCTACCCAACTTTATTAAATATTGAGTAATGTGCTCATATAAAAAGTGAAGTTGTATGGCAGCAACTCTAACCCTATGAGTAAACTTGCTGAAATTTATTAGCAGAGGCGACTCTTGTATATATAAAAACAAATTTATCAAACATTTTAGAGTCCTAGGTTCTTTTGAATTAAAAATAGTCGTGCGGATGCATGGATACAAGAACGAAAGGACGAACACACAGAACTAAAACGACTCATTTTTCGATTGTGATCCGATTCATATACCCCCCTTTCCTTTACAGTGTCACAAATGTTATGACAAATTCAGTATATATACCTATGTATCCTTTGAACTATATGATCATATGCGGATCATTATACCCACAATGAAAAATTCTATTCTTAGAGTCCCATATAAACAGTTACAAACAAAATATATATTTAATATTGCTTATTTTTCTTAAATGGATTCAATTAAGGACAATTTATTCAAAATATATTAATCGTTAATTATATTATATAATTATAAATATTATAGTTATGAACATATTATTTCAAATTTAGATAATATTAATCTTATTTATAGATAAGACAAAAAAAAGACTGAAACTGATAAGTAATGAATCCCCTTTTCCTTACTTCTTATAGCATATATATGTATACATATATGCAAATTGAGTCCTATATAAGCTTTACATAAAGCAATTATACATATAATTTATATGCTAGATTCATTACTCAACTTTGAATTATAGACGTATATTTAAAATCGATAAATAAATATTATTATGAAAATAATTTTTATAGAAGTTTTTTATCATGAGAAAAAATACATAAAATTAAATTTAATTTAAGTTTTATGACCACGAACAACCGACTCTATCCTATACTATATATTGATAAGAATAAAATTTAATTTGATTTTCGAAAATAAAAAAAATTAAAATAATTTTTTTAGATTTTTAATGAACTTGTTGAAATATAATAATTTTCAAATATATGATAAAATAATTTTATTTATTATATTTTTAATTTTCTAATTTAAATGTAAAATAATAAATTTTTTTTGAAGTAAAGTTAATTTTATTTTAACGCATTAAAAATAAAAATAAAAAACTAATTAAAAAACCACAGTAAATGTTATCATAGATCCCTTATTTATAATTAAAAAAAATTTTTAGGTACGTTGTTAACAATTTTATGTTACTACCTGAACCTGATTATTTCCAACTGATTATTAAAAATGGTTCATATAAAAAAAAAAAATAAAAAACATTTCAAAGGCAATTCCAAATCGAATTCGAAATGTGTTAAATATTTAAAATGTTTCAAAGGGTTGCAAATTTCTCATTTCGTTTTTTTAGATTTGTTTTTAAAAAAGTGCCCGTTTTTTTCTAATGAAATAAAAAATAAAAGCTGGATTTTGTGAAAGCTGCCTTTTATAGACACCCCAAAAAGCGACTTAGATATTGCATAATCGATTTATTTGAATAATTTTTTTAACATATGTAGAATATCGATACTGTAATCACCTACATATTTAGTTGTTCGACTTCAAATATATACTGTAATTAAATTTGAAGTCGAACAACCACTCCAATGTTTTTTTATTAAAAAATATGTTTTATTGCAAAAAAGTTCAGATTTTAGCTCAAAGCACATTATTTTGAGCACATATTAAAATAAGACAACGTTTTTAAACAGAAAAGGTCTCTAGAGACAAATGTAACAAAATGCAAGAATATCTCATAAATTCAAATTAAGTTTTTAAAAGTTGGCGCCTGTGTAGCACACTTTAAACATTGAACGCATCGCATCTACTATATGTCATTTTGACATCTGAAGGTTTGCCATTTATAAAAATTGAGTCGTATACATTTCCACAATGTGTTGAAATTTTTAAATTGTTTTACGAAAATGGCCGTTCTGTAAGAAATCTATTTCGCAAATTACGCGATGTTTATGGTCGACATAGTCGTCCAACTGAGCAACAAATTGGTAGTATTGTGCGGAAATTTCAAGAAATTGGTGCAAAATCGAGAAAGATATCAGAATGTTTGTGACGAAGAGACAAGAAAATATTGGTGCTGCCTGTGATAGTACAGTTGAACTACCATGACAATTTCTAGACGTTTACAATTTCTTAAAATTACAATTGCGACTTTCTAAGTCAACTTTATGGCGGATTATAAACAAAATTCAATTGTCACAAGAATTGCTGCCACAAGATCATTCCATGCGTTGTAACTTTGCCAATTGGATACCGGGAAAAAAATGATGATTCAAAAAAATCATCTTTTCGGAAGAAGCACATTTCAAGATTGGTTAGCTACATTAATAAATAAAACTGCTGTATTTGGGAAATGGAAAACCTTCGTGTGATCCAAGAGAAGAGAACGTATTCACAAAGAGTCACTGTTTGGTGTGCACTGTGGTTTGGTGGTGTGATTGGCCCGTACTTTTTCAAAAATGATGCTGGAAGAAACATAACCGTTTACAGTACCAGATATCGGGACATGAATACAACTTTTTTATGGCCCAAATTGGAAAATTATGATACTATGAGGACATATGGTTTCAACTACGTGTCATGCAGCCAGAGAAACACTGCAAGTACTGCATATAAAGTTTCCAAACCGTGTTATTTACAGAATTAGTGACGTGAATTGACCTTCAAGATCCTGCGATTTGACACTGTTAGACTTCTTTTTCTGTGAAGGAGAAGCATTGAAAGAAAAAATTTTCCAAGAAAAGGTTTTAGTGAGATAGAGCCGTAACTTTGCTAGAATGTGATCGAAAACTTAGATAAAAGAATCAGGTACTGTAGACACGCCAGAGGTGATCACGTGGGAGATATCATTCTCGGAGTATAAATGGAAACCATTGTACTTCAAAAAAAATTAAAAACTTTTCCATTTTCAATTTAAATTCTTCTAATTATTTACTTTTGAAAACTCGATTTGAAAGAACATTTAGTATGCAACCTTGATCATCCATAAGTATACTTCAAAAGTACTTCTATACTGCTGAATGAAAGTACTTTTTTTTTAATTGAAAGGAGAAGAACCTTTCTTTCAGGACTTTTTCATCACTTTTTCTGTACTGAATGAAAGTACCGTTTCTTTTGAGCACTTTTTCAGAAATTATTAAGTGATGAATGGAAATTAATATTCTCAGTTCTGTTTCAGTATATTATTAATGACATTTCAATTCAATTGAACTTGCATATTATTTTTTTTTTTTAATTAATTTTACTATTTCTTGAAAAATTTAAATAATTCAGAAAATTTTTTTTTGATGAACCATTTTGTCACGCTTAAATTTAATAATAATAACTTCCGCCATTTAAGTTTTAACTCCAATTAAATTTAATTATATACTAATGGTGGAATAAAGTAACACTCTATTAGGTATGAAAAGGTATAAAAGATACGAATGCAATATATGAGAGTAAGTGTATACTATATTGTTGTTACATTAATTTTATGGAACTTTAGTACTGATTCAGTACTGTATAATCAGGATTTAAATAGTATGGAGACAAATTCCCTGAAATAAAAACTAATAATTTTACTTAATAAAATTATATCAAAATTTTCTAGACTTTTTGACTTAATTTTTTAATTAATTTAAAAAAAAAATTGACTACTAAAATATTGGATAATAATTCATTTGATGACAAATTTAATAACTTACAAGTATATATACGAAAAAAATATGAAAAAATTTATTAATAATAATAATTAAAAATAAAAATAACGGTAAGAGATAACATTCTTAAACTAAAACCAAAACAATTTAAAATTATCAATAAAATTGATAAAATTACTTTTTTAAATTTAATTAGAAAATAAATCAAATTTAGTTACTTAATTTAATTTAGTAAGTTTATTTTATCTGTTACAATTGTATAGTTAATAACAATTAAATTTAATTTAAAAACAAAAAATAAGTGTAATATATTTTTTAAAATCGAATATATTTAAACTTAAAGTCATTTTATTTCTTAAATATTTAAATAATATATTTAATTTTAAATTTAACACAACAATAGTGCTACTATAGATATTGGTATGTATACATACATATATCTTAGAGTTTTAAGGACATAATTCAATAATATGCCATAGTGATCATATCAAAATCTGTAGTTATTTTAGAACGAACTTGTTTATAAAGTTAATACATGTTAAGTTAAAAACCATATTTTATAAACATATTCGGAAGCAAATCTTATTATTACGAATAATTTTAATTAATTTTATTACATTACATTATTTGAAGTAAGGTACTTCAGGCAAATAAGGCCTAGCTAACGAAATTTGATAAAATAATTAAAACTACTGAATAAATTCAATAACATTTATTTCATTTTAGTTAAACAGAATCTTATACTTAAAAAAAAAAACATAACAGTCCATTCTGACTAGGACACATAAAATTATAAACATTTAACAAAAATACTAAAATAGGCCTTATTTGCCTGAATTATACTATGTTAGTATAATAAGGCCTAAAAATTTTTTCATATATTTAATAAGGCCTAAAGTATTTTTTTAGAAAACAAACAAAAAAAAAATCGATAATTTAAAAAAAAAAATGTAATTTGTTATGGATAAAACCCAGTTGCCCTGAATCCATTGATTATGTTATCTTGTGTCATACATTTTGGCCTAACGCGAGAAAATATTATGTTAAACCGAGCTTTTGTGAGCTTTCTCTCTGAATTTTGGTCTAAATATTTTAAGAATTCATTATCCGATTTTTTTTGGTGGCATGATACAAAAAGAGCTTAGATCTAGAAACACATTTTATATATACAAATTACCAATTTTTATTATTTACCTCTCGAAAAATATAAAATGTGATTAATTTTAATATTAATATTCGTTCTTTAAAAAAAATAATAATAGAGAGTTTAATAAGGCCTATAAATTTTTTTAATAGGCCTTATTAAACCTTTATTAACTATTTTTTATAGTGACATAAGTAATTTTTTTGATCGTACATTTTTGTACAATTATCAATGGATGTGCAAATCAATAAAGTACATTTTAAAATTTTTAGTATGATTTTTGTTGTTTAGGCCTTATTACCCACCCGCTAGGCCTTATTTGCCTGAGGTACCTTATATATAACTTTTATAAAACACTTTATAGAGTTATATATAGAAGTAGTATATAGAATACCTCTTAATGACAGTGTTTTAAAACTAAATGTCAATTTTTAAAAAATTTTTATATAATAAACAGTGTGTTTATTTAGTTTATTAGTCAGTTTTAGTACTACAAAAAACTATCTAGAACAAAAAAGTACAGGTTTACATAGTTTTTTCTAGTTTAAGAATGGTGTTTTTTTTTGTCCGCAAGTGTTCTAGTTTTGTGTTCATTAAGTTGTTCTAGGCCAAGTACATACAAGCTCTAAAATAGGCAGAGCTCTAAAGAGATAAAAGTTTCCTCTTCCAAATGTGTTTACACATTTTTTTGTAAATGGTAGATCTGTGGTAGAGTAATAAATAGAATTAAATTCAAAATAGATTTGTTTGTTGCAAACAGTTCTTTGAAAAATGAGTTCGGAACAAGTAAAAGCTGTTGCGGTTAAAATATTGGAGTATAGTTTAATTAAAAAATGTTTCTTTAATAATTAAATTTATTCACTTAGCTTTCACTCAAAAACAAATTTTAAATATAAAATTACAAAAAGTAGGTACTAATAAATTAATATTTTACTTATTTTGATTAATTTATTGATAAGGAAACCAGTTTTTATAAAGCAAATTATTTACAATTGATTACTTATATAGAAACATATATACATCATACTTTAATAACAATATAATATGCAAAAATACATGAATTACATGAAAGTTTCTACAGATCTACAAATACAAAAACAAATTTCTCTACTTGAAAGTGTTTACACTTTACACGGTAGAGAAATCTCTAACAAAAAATGTCTCGTAGAGTCGATGTAGAGTTCTACAGTCTACGGTAGAGCTTTAACGAGTGTTTACACACATGTAGATCGCTCTACCGAGATTTTGGTCTCAACTCTACCCATTTTAGTCTCTCGTGTGTAACTTGGCTTAAACTCTTTCAAGTTACACTTTTTTGTTCCAGTTTTTTTTTCAGAACAGTTTTGGACAACCTTTTTGTTTTATTGTTATTCTTTTTTCGTGTTTGACGTTTTATTATTTACTGTTTCATCCGTTTTTGGAACTAATATGCAAACACAATATTATATAGTAATATGATGGCGTACAAATTATTATCGTATTATTATGGTAGCTGTGAACTAGGTCCTATAATTTTTCAATTTTACATAAACAAAATAATTTGAATATACTGAACAACTGTGATAGTTTTACTATGCATTTTGTAACTCACAACTCATAAACAGCAAAAGGTTAGAGAAGACAAAAATATTAAGGTTATGTATACAACTTCAATCATTTTAAAAACGCATTAAAAACTAGGCATTTCCAGATATATCTTCAACTTTTATTTAAATGATTTTAATAATTTTTAATGAATTTACCGTTACTTAAGACTGAACGTCAAAATTACAAAATACCGTTAGTTTCCTTATAATGTCAAATTCGTCATTCGAACATCATAGAAATAATTGTGTTTTTTTTTTTAATTATTTCAATAATATACTAATTATTTATTACTATTAGTAATATACTAATAAGTAATAATCAATAAAACAAAATGGAGGAACTAGTAACAGGTAGATAATAAGATAATATAATATGGAATATGTAAGTGTATTCATATGAAATTCACTCCTATAATAATTATTAATAAATTATTTAGAAATTTATTTACTTAGTTTGTCTAATATGAAATTATATTGAATAATTAAAAAAAAAAAAAACTAATAGTTTACAAATATTTGTTATAGTTTAGTTTTACTTATTACCTATTTGTACCTATAAAACTTTCAAACGTAAAATTTTTACAATACAACCGCCATTTGTAATTTTTTTTTTGTTTTTTTTTTATTTTTGTGCCAAACGCAACCAATTAGAAAACTACCTATGTATAGTTTAACCCTAATTATTATTTCCTTTCATTTTTTTTTTTTTAATTTTATTCCAAATTAAAAAAACTAAAATAAAGCATAAACTTTAGGCATTAACTAAATTATTCCCATACAGTTCATATAGGTACATATATTAATTATTATTATATGTACTTTTTTTTTAATATAAGTACCTGGCTATAAAAGCGTGTGTTAATTTGTATCTTTAATAAATATATGGATGAGTATCTATGTGGCTTAAAAGTATTAGTCAAAAAAAATAAACCACATATAAATTAACAACATGAATTCATAATTATAAATTTATAATTTTTATTTTAGACTTTAGTATTTTTTTGTACAAAATTAAACTGCTATCAAATTCAGAATTCAGAATGAAACAAGGTGGTATCATAACAACACCAAAAAGAAAAAAAAAAATCGTTATCAGTAAACAATAAAAAAAAAAGGGGGAAAAAAACTAAAATTAGTGATAAAAATTTTATCGTGTTTACAAAACGAAAAAAAAAGCGGCAGTTTAATACAATTTTTAGTATTCTTTTTATATTTTTCGTTTTTTTTTTTTCAATTTTGTGTCAACAAATGCTTAAATATATAATTTATTACATACCTACATACTCTCAGACAGTTTCAAATTGAATTTATAGTTATTTACAGTGTTGAGCAAAATTATAGAATCATTGAATGATCGGAGAGTCCTTGGCCTTATTTCATAAAAACTATTAATTTAATAAATGTTTGTTAAAAGTTTGTCAGCGTGTGCTAGATTTATTAAATTAAATCTATTTTATCTATCTTAATACTATATAATATACACTTATTATATTAGTCTTAATACACTAAGTATTAGTCTACCTACTTTCATACATACATAATTCAAAACTCATATTAATCTATGATGTTTCTTAGCTAATACTTGAAATCTGTAGTTAAAACATTTTTTTTGTAAAAAAAATACATATATAAAAATCATCTACAAGAAGGCAATTATTTCGAAACGCGTTAATTTTAATTTTTCTCATACCTATTAGGTACTTATTTTAATTTTCAGTTTAATAAATATAAACTATACTCTTTTCGCAATCCAACAACTATTATTAGTTGCTATATTGGTTGGGATTTAGGAAATGATTACCATGATATTGGAATTGCATAAATTATTATACCATAGGTACAATTTTGGAACAGGAGGGACATATTATACTGTCACTATTAGAATTGATCTTATCTGACCAATGGCGTAGTTGTAAAGACGCTGCCTTTAATGTGGAAGGTCTCGGGTTCAAACCCCGGTCAGATCATATCCAATAAAAAAAAAATATCGTAAAATTGTTTAATTATATCGTAATAGTTTATATCGTAATACAAAATAAGATTTAATAAAAATATATAAATAATTCTTGTACAAGATTATAGATTGCGCACAAAGTTAACATTTGTGCATTCATATTTCATAACCTTATATAACAGCTACAGCCGAGTAATCAACGGCTTAGTGAATATTATGATTAAAGAAACTGAAGCCTAGTTTAAAATAAAAATAAAAAACTTGGTGAATGCCCTATACTCCTTAAAGGAGCGGAAAAGGAATAAAAAAAAAAAAAAATTAGAACTGATCTTAAAAAATTCCAAATAAGATAGTACTAGTGCCTTATAATATAACATGTAGAAACGACCTAGATTTTCAATAAATATTCTATTTGTTATACAATGTAATAAAATTTTCTATTTAAATTGTAAGCTATTTCTATATCTGAGACTTTTATTATTCAATTTAAGTTAATATTTTGTATTTTTTTTATTTGTTTTTAGAAATATTTTTTATTAAAGATATTTAATTATTAATTATTGCTTAAGCCATTAGTTTAAACCCAATTATGAAAGATAAGTCGAATCGAAAACCTGATAAAAGTTTTTTTTTTTTTGCTTTTACTGGGAGCTTGAATCCGGACCTCTCGAATGAAAGGTTTGTAAATATACCCAAAACACTGTCCCCAGTCGTTGGTAATTTAATATTAAATTACAAATTACTAGTGACTAATTAATCTACACTAATATATTGTGCTTTGAACTGCAATTCAAATTTTAAAAATGAAATAAGATTGGAACTTGGAAGAAATTTTAAACTGTTAAAATTTAAATTAGAAATTTTTTTTTATATTTTTTCTAGAAAATACTGTTAATAAATAAGAACAGTAATATTAATAGATAAATTAAATGAAAATATAAATTAAATTTAACTTGTAGATAACAAATTTATAATTGACATCTTCAAATTTAATTAAAAAAATTAATTTTCTTATTAAAAACGAATACCCATGGACAGATTTTAATCTGCAAATTCATTTTTTAATTAAAAAAAATCAGAGTACTTAATCCCGGAGAAGTTTTTCTATAAATACAGTCAGACTTCGCTAAATTAAACACATTATATTTTGAAAAAAATCTTTGGCTCTTTACCTCTCTAACAAATATTGATATTACCTCTCTATCAAAGCTCTTTAAATCGAGTTATTTCATAAATATTAGAAATTTGGTACTTGATTTCATACAAAGCGAAATTTTATACGAAACAATTTAAAAAAAAATGTTTTTTTTGTCCCTAAAATTTGATATTCTGTACATTGATTTTTGTTTTAGATCCTTTCAAGAATCAAGTACGAATTTAAGGTTTTATTTCATATGAAATAGTTAAAAGACTGAAGACTAAAACTCTACTTAGCAATAACCGCAAATTTTATCAGTAAGCAAAGATGTCACCGCAATATACCAGTGCAAAATAATTTCAATGATTAATAAAAATTTGAAATGATATCATAATATGATGTAATAGGGCTTAAAAACTAAACGATTTAAGTATAAATTTCAATAATCAGATTAAAAGGTCGAAATTTGGTTTTCATTTAATTTAATAATGATTTTGTTACTTTAATAAAATAATAATTATTTAAATGATTAAACTATTACAAAATAATTTAATTATTTTATAATATTACTATATAAAATCTAATGTAACTACCTATTTACTTGGTTTCTTTAAATTTGAACATACATTTTAATTTGTATTTTATAATAAAAACATATTATATAAAAATTAAATATTTTCAAAAATAAAAATATGTCACAATGTAAGAAAGTCTCCAGGGAATAAAATTGTATTTGCAAAACCACGCAAATCAAATTCGCAAGAACCATGAGTAATTTTTAATTTGAAGTAAATAAAAATAAAAAAATAAATTAATAAAGAAATTCTTTCATAACAAGGGACGATTCTTATCCCGGAAAATATATATAAGAAATTAAATAAATATGGTATCAATTTTACTCTAATGGTGACAAAATAGATTCACTTTAATAGCTAACACACCTTGGAAACTTATTATATTTATAAGAACGCTCCCCATTCTATAACTCTTGTACCTATTTTCTATTCACATTGAAAAAAAAACCATATTCAATATAAATTGATGTATAAAAGTAATTTTTAATGAAACATTTAATTATATGTTTTTATCTAATAATGGGTTTATATAAATTCAAATAAAATATCTAATCTAATTTATTGATACAAGTTAACGTTTTATTTACAAACTTAGATCATTTATACAGAATGTTTACAAAATTTATATGTACTTATATAAATAATTATTTGGAACTATAACTATGTAGAACTAATAATAAAGAAAAGAAAATACATTTTTAGAAACTTGAATTTTTTTATTTACGTTGGTAAAAGTTGTTTTAAAAAGATTGAAACAAAAAATCTGAACAATGGAGTAACTAATGGTTGAGACCCAAATTTTTCCAGTTATCTATATTCGGTATTGGCTAAGTAATATAAAATAAGTAATATTAACAACTTTATAGGCTGGACTACTGCCCAACATAGACCTAATCATTAATACAACGTTTCTCAAATCTTTGTTTTGTCCCTTTCCTTTTGTTCCCTCCAACCGAAATATGTTGCTATGCAAAGGCCCAAGAAGTACAATACCAAGCGTATAGACCATAGAGATAATATCTAAAATTCTGTGATGGATGGGTTTATGACTCATCATATACAAATTATTGAAATTTTTCAAACACCGTTACGTTTATTATTAAAATTTTGCAAGGAAACTAAAAAATTTATTCAAATGGAAGGAGTTTTGTCCTTTATACGTCAGCAGAAGCGGCAATGTCTTTGTAATATCTAATTATTTACATTAAAGTAAAATAAAGTTCAAAAATAGGTTTTTTTTCTAAGTATAAAGATTTTATATATATATACATATATATTAGTATTGGACAAAATAAATTGGACCGATCAATATACTAGTAACTAAACAATTCTTATAACATATTTTTTTTTGTCACATAAAGAACACCTATAAACGTGTCTAATATTATATTAACTGAAAAGATATATTATAGCAATTAATCAAAATTGAAAAAAAATATGTTCTCTTGAAAAATCAATTGAAAAAAAAATTGTAAACAAAAACCACAAAAAGAATTGCTGGAAATAACAAGAAAACATCATAAGTAAAAAGGACAATGAAGGATAACATAATATTTATTTATGTAATAATAGTTTATATTGTTTCATCAAACAGAAAATGCTTGAAATTGAATACTCTTATGCATACATTTATATTTTACTAACCTGTTACAGATTTTAGTCAAATTAATTTAAAAGGTTATTTAAAATGATAAAATAAGATTGTACAATACAAGGAAAGTTGAATAAAATAATTATTTAAAGAACCTCGGAACACATAGCATTTATCATTTATAGTATTTATATTAGTCTTTTCAAGACACTCTGTTAACCGAAATAAAACATTAAGTTTAAAAATAAAATTTCGTTATGTACCCAATTTCTTATATTGATAAACAAATATATGGATGTACTACATATAATATTCTAAATAAAAAAAAACCTCCGAAAGATAAAATATATTATTAATACATAGGTACACTAAATATATAAGAACACCTTTTTATATCAAAAATTAAATATTTGATTAGAGATAAGGTAAAAACTGAGTTTTTTTTTTTTTGTTATCGTTTAATAAAATAAAATTAAATTTCTGAGAATTATTAAACATCATTATATTCGCGCCATATTTCAAATATTTTTGAATAAAAAAAAAACTAAAATCTAGTTCAAAATAAATTTATTTTGCAATTAGAAAAAAGTTTCGTTCAGTTTTTTTACCACCATCTAAAATTTATTTAAATGTGCGTTTTGACCTAAAAACACTTGCGTTATTTTAGGTTAAATAGAACTGGTAGATATTTAAAAATTTGATATTAATTATTTTATTTTATATTATTTTTTAAATTATTTATTTTTTTAGTTTTAGATTCTAAAAGTTTTAAATTTAGTAAGGTTTCAGTAAAATATATAAAAAAGCTTTTTAAGTTTTGAAAATAAATTTTTTTTAAAGTATAATTAAATTTATTTAAACAATTTGGTATTTTCTTATTTATAACATTATATCTATATTTAGACTACTTAATGCAAGCATGAGGTAAAATATTTTAATACCATTAGCTCTTAATAATCAGCATAATAATTTTTTAATCGTTTTTTTTTTGAATATAGAAATTAGAACTCTAACAATACTATGAGAAAACCATTTCAATGGTTTTAATTAAACTTGTTTAATTTAATCGTTTCTTATAAATTATAATATGATGAATTCATTGACTTAAATGGCAACCATACAATTTATCAAAGTTATATATACTTTTAAAAAAAAACAGTATTATATTCATATTTCATCATTTGTCACCTTAAAATAAATAGATAACGAAAGAATAGATTTGTTAATCGATTTTTTGCTAAGTTTCTCAATAAAGTTGTATGGTAAGAGTGCCTATATAAAAACAGTATTTATTTCTAAAAATGATATGGGTAGATAGGTGTTAAATTAATTGACTTAGTTTTACTACGGGCATTTTTTTTAAATGAACTAACAATATGATTTTTTCTATTAATATGATTTTAGAAATATAAATTCAAAATTATATCAAAATCAGAAAAGAACTTACCGATTTTGATGATGAACGACTCTGTAAATCGTTTATCTGTTTGCGAAGTAAAGCTATCTATATTTTAAGTCAATAACAAAAAGAAAACAAAAAATAATAAAAACATTTTAGATTGAAATTTATAATTAATGTACTTTCAAATAATTAAATAAATATTTTTCAGTAGTTATACGATTAACAAAATGAAAACTTAAAACAAATAAAATTAATTTTTATATATTTTCAGAAAATTTGTAAATAGAGTAAACTAATTAATAGAGGGATTATTATATTTTAGTGAATAATAATATTAATTATAATACATGCTTTTACATAATCAAATATGTAACTAAATAATTTACACCTAATTAAGGAAACAAACGAAGGAAAATTGAGTAAAAGTATGAAATTATTAAGTTTATACGAACAAAATAAATATATTAAAAAATAATAACAACAAAAAAAAATATTTAAATATTAAAATAACATAAATAAATTAGTAAAAACAAACAAATACATAATAAAAGATTTAATAATTATTCAAAAAGAAAAACATTTTAAGTTGTTGTAATTACATTTAATCATTAAGAAAAGTGCAATTACGTTAAGAAAAAGTTGATGTATTCTTTATGATTCAAATAAAAATGTTGAACCATTTTTTTTAATTTTTTTTGCATTATTATTAAAATAAAAATACCAAATCTTAAAATAAAATAAATTTACGTATTATTTTAATTTGTATACTATTAATTTTTTGAAAAAGCGATAAGCATTTAATTTAAAAACGTACTTCAAACTAAAATTGAAATTTATTGTAATATTATTTAAAAGTTATTCTCTAACTTATACTCAATTTACTCTAATTTTTTGAGAAATCAATACTATATGCATATGTAAATATATATAAATATATATATATATATATATATATATATGTGTATATCTATAATTGTCAAACTCTAATAATATCTGTATAAGAATAGCAAAATATAAATTTTTACAATTTTAATGAAGTGTAATGGAAGGTAAATATCTACCTATAAATATTTCTATATTACATAGTGTAGAAAACCAAATGTATTATTTATATATTGAAGAATCAATAATGCAAAAAAAAAAATTTAAAGAAGATCAACAGATTTTAGTAATAACTGAATCAACTATTTCTAAAATTGAAAAAAAAAAAAAACAAAAAACTAAATGGAAAAACAACAAAATAAACTTACCTCACTATCCTTACTCCCACATAAATTACTTAACTCATCTATTCTTTTTTGTGATTCTTCAATCAATTCTAATTGACTTATAGTGTCCAATGGTGATTCTTGAGGAAAAAATTCTTCCTGTTGCAATTGATGATGTTGTTCAACTAAATCTGATTCTCCTGGAGCTTGTACTTCTTGTAAAACTTCTTGTGCTAAATTAGTTAGCTGACCTTTTAATGTATTAAAACTATTATTTAACCACGACATGTTTTTTTTTTTTTTTCCTTTTTTTTTCTTTACAATTTTTTACATGCTAACCAATAACAAATTCAAAAAAAAATATATTTTTATTTTTCAAAACAAATTTTACATTTCACAAAACTAAAAAAAGACAAATTGTTAATATATACATTTAACTTTAAAATGTTTTTGTTAAATTTAAGAATATTTAATTTTTAAATAATTAAATTTCAAAGTTTTCATCAAAATTTTGTATTGAGCTGGCAAAAATTGAAAAATTTGTGTATATTTTCTTTATTTGACGTTTCAAAAAAACAGCTGTTTGAAAAAAAAATCATAAAAATAACAAAAATTAATACAAATTTGTACTAGATTATGTTTTATATTTGACAAGTGACAGCATTCATTTTAAAAACCTAGTAAAAACATCTCAAATCCAATTTAAAAACAACGAATTAAACAACAACACAGCATTAAATTAATATATAAATTCGTATTAAAAATAAAAATTTTTTAAAAAATAATTATATTATATTGTATGTAAAATTATGAGAAAAGAGCCGGCAAAAACTCTAATTGTTCTTGGCTCTGGAGGACATACAGCTGAAATGATAGAAATAATAAAACATTTAGATAAAACTAAATATAATCCAAGATGTTACGTTCTAGCAAAAACTGATATTACTAGTAGAAAAAGAGTCAAATCGGTTGAAGAATCATTTTCAGAAAAATCCTATGAATTTTTCGAAGTATATCGAAGCAGAGAAGTTAAACAAAGTTATATTACATCAATTTTTACAACACTAATAGCTATTTTATCAGCATTCCAATTAGTTTATAAAATTCAACCTCATTTAATTTTATGTAATGGTCCAGGAACATGTGTTCCTATATGTGTTGTAGGGTATATTTTTAAAAAATGTTATTTAATTCCTAAATCCTGCAAAATTGTATTTTTAGAAAGTTATTGTCGTGTAAAAACGATTTCATTAAGTGGAAAAATTTTGAAATATTTTGTTGATATGTTTGTAGTTCAATGGCCACAATTACAAAGTAAAAATACTAAGTATTTAGGAAAATTACTGTGATGTAGTTTTATAAAATTAGTTTTTATAATTTTAGATATACCGATGTATTTAAAATAAAAATTTTATAATATATAACAAAAGCGTTTAAGTTTTATTAATAGTTACATGGTTTTACATGTTTTAAAAATTAAGTAAATAACTTATAATTTATAAATACTATTACTATAAAAATAACTTATTCATCATCAAACTCTTCTAAACATAAATCTAAATGCTCATTCATTACGTTAGCTCTAAATTTTTTATTACAAATTGGGCAAACTTGAAATGGAATATCTTGAAATGATCTTGGTGTTGAATTAGTCCTAGGTGATGGAGATTGTGTTTTACGAAATTGAGGTGAACTTTTATTACAAATTTTTAAATGAGCATCGATATCATTTACATCAACTTCATTACCGCATATTGGACATGGATGTGATGATGTAGTTAATCCTTTGCGCCGACGTTGTCCGTCTGTCATATTTTCATCATCTGAACTAGTTTCATCAAGATTACTTGTATTTATATGAGTTATTTTGATATTATCTATTTCCTTTTCAGAATAGCCAGCTTTCTTTAATGCCTCTCTTTGTTTGTTATTTATTTTTGTTTTTACTTTTGTTGAAGGTTTTACAATACGTGATCCTTGTATTACCCTTCCACCATAACTCTTTGGTTCAATTTTTGTACTTATGCCTATACAACCATCTAAATGATCTTCTAAACGTTCTCTTGTTACTTTACTTTGGCATATTGGACAAGTTACTATATCTTTATTAGAGTCTGGCATATATCTATAAAAAAAAAAATAAAGAGTTTATTGATTAATATGTTTGATAGTTAAAATATAGGATTTACCTTGAACCAGAAGGGATAACCGAATTTTCCATTCTAAAATCTTTTAACAAAACATCGTCTCCAAAGAAATCATCAACTAAAGAAGTATCAGTTAAATCTACAGCACCTGTCATGGCATCGTCATAGTCATCATCGATTAAGTCAATATCATCTTCCGAAAAATCTGAATTATCCATAATTTCTTTTTTAATTTGAATTTGTCTTTGCTCTTGAGTAAGGGGAATATTTGGTTTTGAATGATTTGTTGGTTGACTAATTTCTTCGTCACTGCTTTCATCTATATCACTCAAATTTATAACTTCTGGTTGAACACTTTTAACACATAAATCATCGCTTAAAACTTCCCATTCTTCAGAAATTCGTCTCTTTTTTTCATTAGGTACTTCTTGAATAAAGTCATTACCATCACCTATTAGTGAAACAACTTCATCATTTTTATCGTTTAAAAGCGAAACAACTTCATAATTTTTATCATTTAAAAGCGAAACAACTTCATCATTTTCTAAACTTGATCGCTGTTCATCTTTGGTGTTATCATTAGAATTGGTTTGTGAAAAACGTTGTGACCAAATTTCACGAATTTTATTTCTATCAACTGTATCATTTGGTTCTGAAAAAGTGGTTTTAGATGAATTTAAGTTACTGGAAGAATTTAATGAATATCCTTGACCTAAGACTGGGAATGCATTAGAAGTTGTCGTTTTTTTTGTAGAACGGTCTTCTTCATCTCCTAAATTTAGTTAATTTTATAATTAATTTTATAAGTATATTTTTTTGGTTTTAATTACCTAAATCTTTGAGTCCTACAACATTTTGAAGATTTCCGCCCGTTAAAGTTGGTTTGCCAGACCTATTAATATCGTCGTTATTATTGATTTTTGTTACGGTTGCACTTTTCGTCTTAGGATTCAATAACAAGGTGCCACCACCATTTCCCTTCACAGGACCTAATAAAAGTTGAAAGATGGTAACAAAAAACCAAAATATCATTATGTTACCTTTTATAAAATTATTAACGTCCTTAATTGTACCAATATTTGTTTTCTCTCCATTATTCAATTTATTATTAGCAGTTCCAGAACTTTTGGGTTCGAAATACTTTCTCAAATCTTTTACTGGAGTTACTCTCTTTTGATCACTTTGTATGCCTATATTGCTTTCTTTACCTTTTCTACCTTTTTTTTTCGTAGCATCTGGTCCTTTGATTTTCAAAAAACTCCCACCACATGATTCGCTATGACCCCGCCACCAAAAATCATTGGGGCCTGGAGCTCGATTACTAGTACGTTTAACATAACCATAGAATGGTTTACGGTGTTGACATATACCATTGCAACGCCACCAATGAACTTTATATAAGTCAACTTCATCATGAAATGTGTGATATACCTAATTAAAACAACCGATTTTATAAATCACTCTAGAAACTAAGAAATCCATACCGTAATATTTGTTCCTGCAACCTTATTGATTCCATGCATAATTTTTTGAAAATTTGGTCCATGACCACCATTACCTTCACGTATTCCCAGAACAAAACAATAGGCATGGATCATTTCATGCTAAAATTATAATTAAAATTTAGTTTTATTTCATTATTCCTTAGTAATATCATACTAATAAAGTTTCAACTAAGTTTTTTCTTGGTCTTAATTTTAATAATGGTTCACTTAATCGAATAGTAATAGACATCCCCATGGCACTTCGCCTAGAATAACAAATTCCCGCGCAAGAATACATTCTTTTACTCCATTCTAATAAAACACATTTCAATCTTCCTTGAAAAAATTTATCATCGAAAGCTGAAAACATTGAATGAACATCTGGGGTTGGATCCAATGTTTCCCATTCTGGATGAACTAAATTTTGAGTACTGTTTAAATAATCATTTTCATCTAAAGATCTACGTCGTTTGGGTGCTTGTTTCTTAGCGCTTATTTTTACCGGACTGTCATCATTAATAATAGCTGGTTGTATGTCCTTTAATTTAAAAATATTAATTTGAAAAAATTATTAAATACCAATATTTAATTAATTCACATTTAATTCTTTATCATATTCTTGTTGCAATTTTAATGCTAAAAGAAAATCAGGATCATCCATGTTTTTATTATTAGTTAAAATTACGTTTTTTTTGTAACTACCTCTTTAATTATTTTGTTTGAAAATATTAAACTCACTAGCGAAATAGTTGAGATTTAATGCGATTTGGGTAATTTTTTGAAAATTTCGCCTTTGTATTGTTTATAAGCACAATTTAATTCGCGGAATTGCTGATTAATTTTCAAAATTATGTACTAAACGATTTTGCAAAATGTCACGTTTATTTCTAAATTATTTATTTTAATTATAAAAATAAATTTATAAATATTTTAATAAAAAGCTAACAGAATTACAGAATAATTTATTTTATAAAAATAATTATCTTAGATTTTTTAATTAATAGTATTGTAAATTTGGAATAGAAGCAATAAATTATGCAAGTTTCTCAAAAATTTTAAATTGTGTAAATAAAAAGCGATCTCGGATCCTAATCATTTTTTTACAGCATATTTTAGTAAATTTTTTTAAAATTCTTTAGCTTAATTTTCGTACACAAATTTACAACGACTTATCGTAATTTTAGTAAAAGGTAAATTAGGTATCTCCTAAATCGTTGTAATTAAAGTTAAAATAGAGGATTTACTTTCACACCATTATTTAAAAAAAATTATTCAGACGGCAACACTAATAAGTAAAATCAAATCAATTGTTTATTTACATAATTTTTATTTGTATAAAATCAGTGGAAGGCATTTAAACAATCAGAAAATAATTATTGTCTTATCTTATCTAGAGTGCTTGCATCATGCAATTTTATTTTTATAAAATTGCTTTTATTTAAATTTAAAAATGCTATCAAATATTCGTTTAAAAACTTTGCCAATAATTGCTAATAATATACTAAATCAAATTATATTAAGAAGTTATAATGTCAATCGTAAATCTGTTGAACTTACTGAGACTCGATACAAGGTCAAACGAAATAATTATTCGGTACTAAGTGATAAGGATATTAATTTCTTTGAAAATATACTAGGTAAATCCTATGTATTATCTAATTCAGATGAAATTGAAGGTAATAATATCGATTTTTTAAGAAGTTGTCGTGGCAAAAGTCAACTTTTATTAAAACCAAAAGATGCAAAAGAAATATCAGAAATTTTGAAATACTGTAATTCCAGAAACTTAGCTGTTTGTCCACAAGGTGGAAATACTGGTTTAGTTGGTGGATCTGTTCCGGTATTTGATGAAATTATTATATCATTAACACGGTTAAATCAAATTTTTAGCATTGATGAAATTACTGGAATCATGGTATGTGGATCAGGATGTATTCTAGAGAATCTTGAAATTGAAGCAAAAAAACATGAGCTTTGTTTTCCCTTAGATTTGGGTGCTAAATCAACATGTCAAATTGGAGGAAATGTTTCAACAAATGCCGGCGGTCTCCGTGTTATTCGTTATGGTAATCTTCATGGATCAGTTCTAGGAATTGAAACAGTTTTAGCTAATGGAATGATTTTAGATTTATTATCCAGTTTTAAAAAAGATAATACTGGTTATCATATGAAACATTTATTTATTGGATCTGAAGGTACACTTGGTATTGTAACAAAAGTAGCAGTGCTATGCCCAGCTGCTTCTAAAGCAATTAATGTGGCTTTTATTGGATTACCATCATTCCAAGCAGTTTTGAAAACTTTTGTAAATGCGAAAAAATATTTAGGTGAAATTTTATCAGCTTGTGAATTTATTGATGAAATATCTTTCAAAAGAAGTGTTGAAACTTTTAAGTTAAACTCACCAATATCAGGATATCCCTTTTATATGCTAATAGAAACTTCTGGAAGTAATAATAGTCATGATGAAGAAAAATTTAATATGTTTTTAAATAATGGAATGGAAAATGATGAAATTTTAGATGGAACCATCACTGGAGAACCGGGAAAAATATCAGAAATATGGAAAATAAGAGAATTAGTGGCAGTTTCTTTGGTTGAAGGAGGATATTGTTTTAAATATGATATTTCATTGCCTTTAAGAGATTTTTATAATATTGTACTGGTAATGAAAGAACGAATGAAGGAATTTGATGTCGACGTTTGTGGATATGGTCATATTGGTGACTCCAATCTTCATTTAAATATTGCATGCAAAGAATTTAGTCAAGAAGTTTATAAAAAAATTGAACCTTTCCTTTTTGAATACACATCAAAGTTAAGAGGAAGTGTGAGTGCTGAACATGGAATTGGGTTTTTGAAAACAAAATATTTATCGTTTTCAAAATCTAATGAAGCTATAAATTTAATGAAAGAAATTAAAGGGTTGCTAGATCCTAAAGGAATTTTAAATCCTTATAAAGTTTTACCTCAATAATAACAAAATTTATTTATTCTTCAATTAAGACTATAAAGTGCAATAAATAATAGTTAGTTATGAAAATAAATATTTTAATTCTAATACATTCTTTTATATTTTTGTATAATTGATTAATATTGTTAATATATAATTTTATTGTAAATAACCTAAATATTTTTTTTATTTAAAAAAAAATTAAAATGAGAAAAGGAAGTTAAAACTGATTATGTGTAGAGAGGCTAACGAAACATATTTCTAAATTCTAATTTAAAAGAACTTGTAACTTCAAAATTTTATCTAAAAACTTTAAATGTTTCTGACAAGGTTGGGAAATTTACTTATAATAATTATATACATTATATAAATACAATTAAATTTTTAATTTTGAAAAATATGAATTTTATAATTTTTATTTACCTCTGTGTAAAAATGGCTTGAACATTTATCTTCAATCTTCCTTTGCAAAATCAACTTAGCTTAAAAAATCAACTACAATTCAATAACGTGTTCTACTACAAAATCAAAAATGATTTAAAACAATTAATTTCTAGATAGAGTAATTAATGTCAAAGTTTTTTTAAGGAATTTATTTTTGTTTTGTTTACATTTCCACTTTTATCGCGTCATCATGATAAAAATTTGGTATGTGTTTCTTAAAGAATAAGAACATCTTCTAATATGAAAAATTGAATGTTTAGTGTTAAATCTTAAGTATCTTGTTTTGGTATCGGCAAATTAACAGATCAAAGGCATTTTAGATTACCGCGTTATTGAATTATACGTAGACAACTCTAAATATTCTATTCAATAGATATTAATAATTATATTAATGGACTTTATTTTATTAATTAATTGTTTATTATAAATTAATGAATTTTAAAGATTAAAAATGTTATTTCACAATGCAATACGGATTAATCGAACAGGAGTATTATTATTTGTAGTAATACTTATTACCATTATATACCTTTGTTTACCATCAAATGAATCTGAATCTTATGCGGGGGCTTTAAGAACTCCAAATGTTATAAACTTAAAAAAATTATTAATGGGCTCAATAAGTGCGGCACAACGTGGTGGTTATGAAGTTTTAGAAGTAGCAGATAGTCGATCTTTTAATCAAAAAAGTAAAGGTAAAACACAAGAAGGTGCGGATGATCCTGTAACTGACGCAGATGCAAAGTCTCATTGTGTAATGAAAAATGGTTTAGCACGTCTGTTTCCAAATGTTGAAATTATATCCGAAGAAGATCATGGTACAACAAATTGTGGTGATGATGTGGCAAATTTTGATATTGATCCTTCAGTTTTATCAGCAAATGCATTAATTCCAGATGAAATTATTTATACGAACGATATAACTGTTTGGATTGATCCATTAGATGCAACACAAGAATTTACAGGTATATAACAGAAGTTTATACATATTATTACACGTACTTAAATTATAAATTACTTTCAAAAATGAATTCTAGAAAAACTTTATGAATATGTTACAACGATGGTCTGCGTTGCTGTAAAAGGTGTTCCTATAATTGGTGTTATTCATAGTCCTTTTTCTGGAAAAACTACATGGGCCTGGGTTAATAAAGCACATTCAGAAGATATTGAAGGAATTAAAAAAGTAATTAATATTTAAAGCATATTTTAAAAAACTGTAAACATATCTAAAAATGTAATTATATTCTTTTTATTTCTTAGGATGATAAAATTATTGATGATCCAATTGTAACTGTATCTAGATCACATCCTGGTGATGTGCAGGATCTTTCTCATAATGTATTTGGTGAAAACTCAAAAATTTTAGTTGCAGCTGGTGCTGGTTATAAAGTGTTACAAGTAATATTTAATAATGCAACTGCATATTTACATTCAACTCGAATTAAAAAATGGGATATATGTGCTGGAAATGCAATATTGAATGCTCTCGGTGGAAAAATGACAAATTTATATAATGAAGAAATTGACTATTTAGATAAAGAAAGTGCTGTGAATGATAAAGGATTATTAGCTACTTTAAATAATCATTATATTTATATAAAAAAATTAATGGATTATCAAAAAACTCATACCAAATAAAAAATTAATGTAATCGGAAAAAATGTAAATGTAAATAAAAAAAAATATTTCAAAAGAATCTTATATAACAATTATTAAGAATAGAATATTTTTAAGGCTGTTATTTTGTCTTGAATAAATTAAAAAATGTTATAATATAAATGAATTTGTATTTCAAATTTTATTGCCTTATTTATGAATTGAATCTTTGTATTGTTTGCTTTGTCTTTTTTTTTAAAAACCAAATACAAAATTGTTCTTAAATTCAAAGTTTATTTTATTGGTTTGTTACGAAAAAACAACTTATAGCCAAAAGCTAAAATAAAATACATTTTTTTTATAACTTTTGATTATGTTGATTAAAATTGATTACGAAGAATATTTTTTCTTTTTATTTTTAAATCAATGACCTTATGCTTTGACTCTGTTCTTTTGAATTTCAATGCTGAATTAAAAACACTTATAATATATTTTAAGAAATAATTGAATTTAAGTTAAATTTATTTGTTAGTTAAGATAAAGGTAAGTTTAGTGTAAGGTCAGTTAACTTTAATGTGATATGAACTTTTTGAATAAGAACCTTGATCTTTGAAGCAATGAACTTTCATTGCATTTCTTTTAAAACTAATTAAGCTTTATTTAAATGACAATTATCAATTTTAGTTCTATTTGCTAACCTTAAAAATGATTTCGCATAAAGAAAAGGTTTGATTTTTAGTTTGTTAAAAAGTATTATGTTTAAAAGTATAAAAGAAATTTTAAATAAGCTTTTAATATAGTTCATTCACCTTTTTTTTTATAAACCTGTCTGAAAACTTTTGTGGAATATTGCTTTCATTTGTATATAAACGTATATCACATATAATTGTTTTTGAATAAAAAATGTTTTTGTTTACTAAAATACAATTTTAGATTCGCAAGAGTCAATTAATATTTTTTTTTTAATGTATTATGAAACTAAAAGTTTGAGTTGAACTTGAACTTGATTTTATTAAATTTTTAAAATTATATAGACATTATTAAACAATTATATTATTTTAAGTTAAATAAAAAATTTTAAATTTAAAATTATAAAAAGAATATCCCATTGGGATTCAAATGTAGGCACCCATGAAATTTTGAATATTAGGAGTTTTTATATGCTGCAAACTAATCTATAAAAGTCTAAAAAAACGTACTAATTATATCTGGTCTATTAAATTGATCTTAATTAAATATCGCTCCAAAATTTCAGCGACGTTTAGTATGATTATCTTCTATATTTGATCATAAAACAAACCTTTTTAACTTACAGTTTTTAATATTAACTATGACAGTTATAACAGTTTTTTTGGAACATTCAAATTTAATACTTGCATGGCTTTTGATTTTTAAAATATGCAGCATATAAAACATTATCAAAGTTTAATCCTCTGTTACGTTTTTATTAATCTTGACACTAACCTGAATCTTCTCTGATGATCACAAAAAGGAAAACCGGCTCAAAGTCATTATATAATAAATTAATAATTACTTAGAAATAAAAAAAAATTTTATATTTTCGCAATTCTGTTTTCTTACCAGAAATCAGTTTAATTTATCTCAAACTCAAAATACATATAAATGTATATATATATATAAATAAATACAATTATTTATGATTTTTTATGCACAACTATAATATTCTAATAAAATATAAAAGAAAGTCTTTCGCCGGTTTTAATTGATATGTTTAAAAAAACATAATATATATACCAAAATAAGAATGTACATACTTAAACAAATTCGCATTTAATTTTAGAAAGATTTTCGTTTGGATTTCATAAATTTGTGTCAATGAAAGTAGTTTTTCATATGTTCACGATCCGTTATGCAACCTTGCTCTCAGAGCCGGGCTTTTTGTTTTTACAGCGCTTCGTTAAACCATTTGGATATCTATCATGAATCGAATTAACTTTCCCTATTCTGGCTCTTTCACAGTACTAAAGTCTTCCCTAAGAATCTAAAGTCTTCTAGCGCTTCGCATTGGCATAGAACGTGGAGAACCGTTTCAGTCTTTCGTCCACAACCTCGGTTTTTTTTGGTAATTGACTGAGCATTATATGACCCGTATATAGCCCTGCTATTAATGTTAGATTAGCGAATTCCTTTTCGTTGTAATTCTTTATCCGCCATTTTTTTTGCGGTTGCGACTGCTGCATGGCCTGCTATTACTTAAACTATCCTTACAACAGGTCCATCACGTTCCCAAAATTTCTACAACTTTTGAAATAAAGGAATGAAATTTCAATTACATGAAGAAATCTAGAAACAATTAACTTTGAGGAATAAACTTTTCCTATAGTTTTACCCGTTATGTTGCTAAATCTCTCAGGAGTTCCGAAAAGTCCTATATTTAAATTGTTATAAAACGCCAAACACATGTAAAATGCAAACTTTTAACATGAGTTAATTCTTTTGATATAACATGCATGAGTCATTTAAAAAAAATATTTTTGAGTCATAAACCGTTTGAAAAGCTCCAAGTGAACATTTGGCCCTTGAATTAATTGAATTTAGTCCCTTAGGTTAAAAGTCAGTATATTATAGTATATACAATTATAATTTCTATCCCCTAGATCCTACATTTTATCTTTTTAGATTTTTTAAAGGCTTGATGATACAAACATGTACGGTGTCGCTAAATCTTTTACAATTTAAATTTCAATGCAATCTTTAGTCAAACATTGGTTAATTTAGAGATTTTGCTTCTTTAAAAATTCATATGGCTTTTTTTTCAATTTTTTTTTCAATACAATGGTTTTTTATAGTATAGACTTTGATCTCGGGTTCTAAGCGTGAAATTAAATTTGAAATTTAACTAATAAAAAAAAAAATTGGATACTTGCATAAGAACAAACATTTATTTTATTTTTTTAAATTTATTTAATTTATTTATTTTTTTTTTTATAGTTTTAATTTTTTTTAATATTAAATTTACTTGAATGTTCTATTTGTTTATCAGTTTTTTTACGCAAATATATATGAAACATTTATATCACATACTTATTATTATTTTATTATAAATGAAATTTATATTATTTTTATTTTAAATTTTATCACACAAATCAGTAAAAATAAGAAAAAAAATAAAAAAAATTATCTAAAATATTAAATGTATATTATTTATAAAAGATATTAAAACTAATTTAAATTAATTGAAGTTTTGATTCTTAATTTTATAGTATAATATAAAGTTAAATATTATATTAATTTTATTATATAATATTTTTTTTTTATTTTAAAGAATTAATCAACAATCACACGATATTGTTTTGCATCACAGCAATATATTTGAATAAAGTCATCATGGCATGGTTTACGGCAACATTCATCAACAACTCTTCTTTTAGCCCGATGATTTTGATGATCTAAATAGAAAATTAAAAATTAATTAATATTTTTTCGGAAATTTAAATTTTATATTTATTTTAAATCAGAATTAATTTTTCAACATGTATTAAGGATATTTTAGTATATTTTTGCGTGTCGTTTAACTGAAACACACTCATATTCTAGTAAACGCAAAAAAGAACGTTTAGTATAATACTACATAAATAGTCAAGATTAAGTTAAACATTACACGATGATAGTGCTTAGAACTGGTAATGCCAGATTATATATCGTATTAGCGATTACAAGTAACCCGTACACCTTTCTGAAAATACTATTAACGTTCATGTTCGCGTAAAGCCTAGTGTCATAGTTTTGTATAACATTAATATCGAAAAGCTCTGACAGAGAGTTGATATATCTTAAAATTATCGTAATGGGTTCAAAGTTTTAGAAATCCGTAAGGAATATGGTTTGTTTTTTTCAGGATTACTGATAGATATTTATTGTCAGTGAATGTCAGAAAATGTAATAGTATATTTATAGCATTGCCAGATAGAGGAGTTTAATTGTTTATGCAAAAAGTACTTGAAGTTTTTGGATTTATATAATAAATTAATTCTGATAGAAAAATGCATTGGTTAACACGATTTTTAACTAACATTTATTTAATAATATTGAAAATTTAAAATTTTTAATATAATATTATACTCACTTCTAATAACAGCACGTGTTGGAAAACTACAAATACCGCCATAACTTAAACAAATTGTATAAATACGTTGTGATAAACTTCTTCCACAAGATTTTCTCATTAATGGTACAGGATTTGATTCATTTAATTGAATACAATTAACTAATATTATTATGGCTAATAAAATAGCTTTAAATTTATAATTTTTTAAATAATATACACGTGTTATAGATGAATTATTTTTTAATACTTTGTTATCATCTGTTAAATTTACAATAGATGTTGATGATGATAATGATAATAATAATGAATCTGGTATTAATTTAATAATTGTATTAAATTTATTATTTTTTCTACGAATTCTACTATTAAATTGATTTGTACTCATTTTTTCTGTTTTTATTTTTATAATATACTGCAATTTAAATATTTTTTTATTTTATAGATAATTTCTGTAAAATATAAAAAAAAAAACAAATTATATAAGAAAATTAGAATAAAATTTTATTAATATAATATAAATAAAATTAAATTTAAAATGCATATTTAAGATACTTTTATTTAGAGTCGACACTTTACTTTTATGGGTACTGTGGACAAAGTTAAGGCTATAAAACAATATATGTACCTATAAAAAGTGTATGCCAAACTCATATAACTCTTTACAGAAAAGGTCTAATTTTAAACTTAAAGCATATTGGGCCAGAAGACGGGTACACATTGTCAAGTTTAGATGTTGATTTAGAGAAGTTTTTCAGTAACTGCTAATTAGAAAAGATATCTGAAAAATCTGATCAAAACCGTACGATCAGTTATAAAGAAAATAAACCAAAATCTGCGGTAACACTTTAAAACCTTCATTTTTTTTACACGACAATTTATGGGGAATTTCTCACAGATGAAAAAACCAACAATTTATGTTAATGTCATTTAATTTTGCTGCAAATCGTCCAGTACTCGTACAACAATGTAGCGCTAGATGCTACTGAACGCGACAAGTGTTAAAGTAAAAAGTTAAGAATTATCATGGCAATCCATCTACTGATTATCTGTTCAAATCTGTATATGAAAAGTCGTTTAATATGTACACCTCCCTAAAACATACTAGGAGAATTATAGGTCATCTAATTATACGAATACAAGTTTTAGTTACAGGTACCATTGTTTATATTTACAATGATTAGATTATAATATCTCATACCAATTATTAGAGTCTTAAATAATTCATTTATAATTTCAAATATGTAATTCTATAATTATTGTGTTCCCTAGAATCGGTTTCTACTGTATTTTGAAAATTTTTTATTTGACAATATTTTATTCCATATACAAATTAAATATTCACATATAATAGAACTTTAATAGATTTTAAGAGGGACTCCCGGCGTCCTTTAAAAAAAATTTGTAATTAATATTACATTATATACCTGTAGTTATTTCTACTGATGGTCTAGAGAATATGCTTGTTAAAATAAAAAGACTATGATATTGTAGATTTTACCTTTATTTAATAAACCAGAAGGGTTTCATAGCAATTTGTAAGAATTTACAATTTTTAATTTGTCAATAATTAATACATATGTAGACATATTAAAATGTTCATTCATCCATTGCATTTACGGACATTGATTTTTATAATGTATATATATATATAAATACTTATAGTATAAACATATATAGATAGTTATTCAGAAATAACAATTATAAAATCAATAATATAGATAAAATGAAAAGAATTTGTACAAACTGTTTTATAAAACACTACAATAATGTCCTATTTTATTTTTATTTCAGAGCCCTTCAAAGATATTTAGTTTCTTAAACCATTTTTTTATTTAAATAATTCAAGTTATGAAACTGTTTTATATTATTTTAAAAATTTATTTATTTATAAACAGTCCCCTACCATAACAATGTGATAAGTGAGTGAATCTGCCTTTTCAGCTGGGGCAGTTAAATTTATTTTATATTATGGTATAAACTATTACGATATCAATTATAAATTATATTTTTTTATTAGATATGATCTGACCAAGAGTTGAATCCAAGACTTTTCTATTGAAAAACCGCTATTCTAACCCCTGAGCTTTCAATCAGATATTATATGTTGATATAAGTTATAAATTATATTTTTTTTATTATAGATATGATCCAACCAGGGTTTGAACTCGAGAACTTTCGATTGAAAGACCGACCTCCTTGTCGCATTACTCATCTGATTGGATATAACCAAATATAATAAATTTTAACAAATATATTGCAACTTACGTAATAATTAACTAATTATTAAATTAATATATACGACTGAAATTTGATTAAAAAATTTCTTAATAATTTTTCTTTTAAAATAATCTAAAGGTTCTAATTAAGAATCGATGTACAATAATTCTCAAAAGCATGGTAATTTAAAAAATATTGCCCACATAATTGGAATAAAGACCTCAACTATTTTAAATGTTTTATAATTATTATTAACACTTTTCATCATTTGACACCAAGGAAGTCAATACTAATGCCTAACGAATGATCAATTTCTGATAATGCGATTCATTCAATTCTCTTGATTCTCAAATATTAAATTATATAATTAAAAAATTAAATAATCGATTATTATAATTTATTCAATACTGGATTAATAATAACTGTAATAAATTTTGTTGATTAATTTGAAAATTCAAAGTATTTACAATTCAAATTACTTAACCTCTAAGATATAACTACAACCGTTATAAAATTTCCTGTTATTATAACGGTCAAATAAAAAATTTAAACGAATTTTCTTAATTAAACTAACGATTAATTTAAAATTTAGTGTTTTTTTTTATTAATTAATTTCTAATTTTAAAAAAATATTTTTTTTTTTAATTATTTTAATCCAATATTAAATAATTTTGTATATATAATATAAATATTAAATAATTTTAAATAATATAATTTAACTTACTTGTTGTTAATTAATAAAGTTTTATCACAAATTTCAAATTAATACCTATATAGGTATTTTATTTATTTTAAAATTAATATATTTATTTTAGTTTTTTCTTGAATATTCTTGAATTATAAAATTAAAATAAAACTTATTTAAAAAAAAATAAAAAAAAAAAATTAATTCCTTAATAAAAAAAAATATCACTGTTTTTCTTTTATTTTAATTTTATTTGAAGTCCGATCTCGTCTATAAAACTAATCATATATTTCACCAAAATATATTTTAAAAATGATCCGTTATCTGATTTGTATTTATATTTTTATATTTATAAATAATATTATTTTATTTTAAGGTCTTGAATAAGACTAAACTATTATAAACTTTGTCTTTTCAAAGAACACTTCTTATAAATAAATTATTAAATATTAAAATTAGTTTTCGTTGCATTTTAAAAAAAAAGAAAAATCAAAACCATCACAAATCATATTTTTATTACCGTATTTATATTAATATTTACAAGTATATATATATATACTTTTTTTTGTGTATATATAAAAGTATCTTTGTTTGGAATAATATATGTACAGGTATATATATACATATTAAATATTTATAAATGACTTTGTAATATGTATGCATCTGAAAATATTAAATGTTTCTACATAAATTTAAATACAGGGTGGTTACAATGTAGACAAAATCATGTATTAAATAGAATTTGTTGAAAAAATAGTAAATGTACAATTTCTATTTAAATTCAATATTAAATTGTTAATCAACAAATTTTAATTTAAATGAGGGTTCTCGATGGTGGAGTGGTCAAGGACATTGACATAAGTGATGAAGTGCGATTTTGAATCATCCCACAGAGGTACCAAATTTTTAGTTCACTGAAGGAGAATCAATGAAAAGTATAAATATAATCCACTTCGTATAATAATCATATATATCTAGGGGAAGTATAAAGTAATATAAATTAATAAATCTTCTTCTTCTATGGCGCTACAGTCCGTTGTCGAACCTTGGCCTCCTGAATCCGAGGCTTTGATTTAGGTTTCGTAACAATATTTTTTACTGGATAGGGCTGTTAACCGTATGCCAAACCCCCATCTTTGGAGGGCCGTTGGGTTTGAAGAGTTGCTTCAGAATTTGCCATATAATGCGTTGAAGTTCTCATAACTATGTTACGAGTTCAACTGCATTATATAGCGTTTTCCTACTTCCTGAGACGCCGATGTATGTGGCCATTCAGATTGCAACTATTCTTCCCTCTTCCTTTCTCAACCGGGCTTGGGACCGGCTACGGCGGAGTTAAATAAAATTAAAAATTAATAAATAGCTATATGCCTTTTCAAATGCTGCCATTCCTGAATCAGACACATATAGATTAGATGAATGACATGGCACCAACTCTCTTATCTCATTATCTGAAGCCGGGCAGGGTCAATAAATAAATTCATTTATTTTAAAATGTTCTTCATCTGAGCACTTTAATTTGTTTTAAAACTTAAATCCAGGTTAACTACGGCTCTATTTAAATATGTGAAACGTCAAGTTTTCATATTTGAGATGACAGATCTTCTACATCATATTATATTGATTACACTATTGCAAAACCGCTTAATGTTGAAATACATGCTTTATTGCTTTCGTCTAACAAGCTACCCTATGACAAAAATTTTCCATCTTACAAAAATGTACCATCTTCAACTTTTCAAAAAGAATCTGTTAAGGTTCGGAAATAGAATTTACCTTCGAAAATCCCTCTATCTCTTCTCTAACGGTTACTTAACTTACATAATCTCTGTACCATATCCAAACCCACTAATAAAAATTTACTACAGAAGTCCTTTCCAAAATTTGCAAATTTAAAGAAAATCCGCTTTTATCCATTACTATTAAACCAACCTTCAGGTTAACTATATATATTTTCATATATATATATATATATATATAATGAGGTGTCTGTATGGAAAACCATAAAAAAATTCTTCAGTATTCTGTTATGGACACATAGTATAATTTCAATTGTAGTATAAGTACTTACTAATTCATACATATTCAATAACACAGCTCCAAAAGATTTAATATATAAATCATCATATTTTAGTTTGTTATTGTTGTTTTTTTTTTTTACTATAAATTAATAAAATATACATTAAAACATACATATTGTATACGTACAATATACTGACATTTTTTTTTTGAGATCAGATTTTTTTATCTTTTTAAAATTTTATGATTTTTTATGAAAAAAATAAAAGTGCAACATAAGGGAGGTTTAAATAGAAATGTAATCTTTAGGTTGTTGGCGTTTATATTATTTTTAACTTTTTTTTTTTTTATCATGTATAAATTTATTTTTAGTATATATATTATTATTATTATTAGTGTAATACAAAGTTCAAAGTTCTCTATTCCAAATTAAACATAAAAATACATAATATAAACATATAAAAAATATTTAACACTTTTTTATAATAAATAAATATTAACTCCTTAGAGTCCGATTATCAAATTTAGGAAATTCAAAATATTTTCATTTAATTCCCGTTAAAATTTGCTCATACAATGACTTTATGGGATGAAATAAGTAACAACACCAAAAAGATTCTGATATTAATTGTAGAAATCCAAGATTAATTAGTACGAATAAGCTCGGGACCACCAAATATGATAATGGAACATGCAACCAGAATAGGTAGAGTAAATGCAGTCTATAGGTGAATGCAGATGATGTTTACATGCCAATACGAAACACTAGACCATTTAAAGAAAAGAGACTCTTGGAACCAAGAAGATATTGGGAAAACTTTAACTTTGTGAAAAAAATAGGGCCACGAAAGCTTAGTTCACTTTTTTTTGGTGCGTTGTAGAGAAGTGAGTGGCTCCAAAATGGGTGTATTCACGCTTTGTAGAGGCTAAGTCTACGCATACTCCCTATTAAAATGATTTAAGACAATTTTTTATGAGATCATTTTTCCTCAACTGTAAAAGGGTTAAATTTGGTTTCTGTTTTTTACTATACTCAAAGTACCTAGATACAAATGCTAAAATCTATTTTTTTTTACAATATTAATGCTTTATTGCCTTTTATATTTATACGAGCATAATATGTTCATATATCTGAAAAGCATATAGTTATTTTAAGCAAATAGTTTTTAACAACCATATACTATAATTTTTTTATGATTATGAGTTTTATAAATAAAATCAGTTCATTTAATTATCAACTTAATTATACGAGTTTGATGTACAGAATTGGATGAAAAATCCTGTAAAAGCTGAAGGCTCATCACTTCATCATGTTGCTCATCTGCTGGTATAAATAACTATAAAATAAGCAGGTACATATTAGGTATATATTTGACTTCAAATATATAATTTGCCTGCTATATAATATGTTATCACTTTTTTTTTTACATATAAACTTTGTTGTTTATGGCTAAAATTTAAGTCTAACCATATAATAAGAGAAAAAAATATTCAATGTTTACAAAATTAGTTTCAATTTACCTTAAGTTTGTATTTCTTGATCTTAATTACATTTTTTTTTATGCAATTATAGTAAACATTATACCTGAAATAAGTCAAGGAGGGATTTCATGTTATTGAAAATAGATGAAATATCAATGACTTTCAGAAAAATTCTTTAATCACTTAAAATTATTTATTTATTAGCATAGGTATATTATAAAATAAAATATATTTAATTTTTAATAGAATTTAATTTTTTTCTGTAAAATTCAAGAATATTCAGTTTAAAAGATATTAATATATTAATACACATATTATACAGAATGTAATATGTGTATTAATATAATAACGGGTAGTTAAGTATTTTCTTTTTCAACTGATCGTTATTAATAATAAATTCATCTGTTGTGGATTTTGCTTTAAAATTTTTTTTTAACTAAACAAGGTTTTCAGACCTTAAATATATTCTTAAATTTAGAAATCTTTTTCTGAAAATTCTATAACCGAGAAATAAAATTTAATTAAATAAATAGAAAAAAAACTTGTAATGTAAGAAAACTTGAAAATGCATTTTAATTAATTTCATTAATGTTTAATATGACTAAAATAAATATTTATTTGGTAATTTAATATGCATTTTCAGTTAGGTTCTTTAATTGTTGTTTTATGTTTTATATGTTTACTAAAATATTTCTATTATGTAATTTCTATTTATGGAATTGGGAAATACATAAATGGAAGTGTAAATTGATTTATACTGACTATTTTTGTAATTTCTTTTGCAATTCTATTGAAACTTATTTAGTTCTCAGGTTCTTTATATCATTTAAATGTAAAATTATACAATTGTAATTTGAGTACATATGAACTTTTTTAAGTACATATTATAATAATTTTTATATTTGAATTTAAGTTGAAAAAAAAAAAAGTTTCCAAAGTTTAATTTACCATTGTTATTTGTATTGCATGCATTAGAACATTATCTTCTATCTCAATTAAGTAATAACATATAAGTGCATGTACTGAACCATTTTGATAAAAAAAAAAATATGCAAATTAACATAAAAGTAAAAAGAACTATAAAAATTTAAATTTTTAAAATTGAAGTTAGAAATCCAGACTTTTTAGAATAATAATTTAAATGGATACAATAATATAATATGTTGTTTATCTGCTTTTTATCTTTATTATGGTTTTCTATTCATAAATTTTATATAAATATGTAGTTACACAAATCAACCTATTTAAAAAATACAGCTGGTCACATGCTATTAACATGTTTAAATTAAAAATTTTTAAAGAATTTCCTTAAATTATATTAAACATATATATTATATATAATGCGAATTAAGTTGATAAGCGTGCTCTAAATTTAAAAAATTATATGTAGTATGTAAATTTTTTGTTATTTTGATACTTTAAATTGATTAATGTAAAAATAGGTTGTAAAATAAAATTAATGTTTCTATAGATATATATGTGGCATTAGAAAAAAGTATGTCTTAATAACAAACTTGTCTATTCTCAATTTATGCAAGACTACTTTTTTATTTTGATTATAATTTGATTTTATTACTTGTATATAAGCTCTATCTGAGTCATGTTTAAAAAACACGAGTACGAACTAAATTTTATATTTAAATATTGAAAAAAAAATTATAATAATAATAGAGACACAATCAATTGAATTAGTACAATAAAGAATTATTCTTCATTTGCACTTTATATTAAACATAAAAAAAAAAAAAAATTAAAAATTAATTTTTTATTTCAACAAAACTTTTTATTTAATTCAAAATTTTTATTAATCTTTATTACTTAGCAATCTTTTAATTAAAGATGTATTATACAAATTATTTATATATCATAAATTACAAAATTTAATTTGAAAAAACTTTATAGTTATATTAATAAAAATGATGTTTTCAATAAATGTTGTTTACCATATTAGTTTGTTTTTTAAACAAAATAATGTGGTTTTCTTACAGTTATACCATAATCATTTAATGCTGGTGTTAAATCTTCCATTGTTAATGTATATTTACGATCTTTATTTGGTTTTTGATTTTTATTGGCATTATGCCCAGGTGCACTTGATACATTATTTGTTCTTGTTTTACAGTGTTGTAATGCATCATTTGCCACATCTGATATAAATTTTTGAGCAGCAATTGATATTAAACGAACAATTCTTGGATCTGATGCTTCAAAACCGG
The DNA here is from genome assembly GCA_963082915.1 of Dolichopus griseipennis. Taxonomy (NCBI): domain Eukaryota; kingdom Metazoa; phylum Arthropoda; class Insecta; order Diptera; family Dolichopodidae; genus Dolichopus; species Dolichopus griseipennis. The sequence goes on from OY720441.1 coordinate 349,499,982, forward strand.
CTGTATTTAAATAATGTGCTGTAACAGGATCTGGAATTGCTGTAATTTAACAAAAAATTATTAGAAAATATTTCTATTCTTTAATTTATACAAAACTTACTTGAAGAATAATCCTCTAATTGCATTAAGAAATCACTCAAAACTTGTCCCTGAGTTCTTTCATCAGTTGATGCAGAACGTTCATTTGGTCTATGTATTCCGAAATTCATCTTTAATTTATATATAATTAACTTTAAAAATTTTGAAATAAATTTAATTTATTTTTTTTCGTCGATATCAAAAAAGTTGACAAATGACACTACGATTTTACAAACACACAAGAAAATTAAATGTCATTAACGAAAATGTGTCAGGGATCAATATAATATCGTGTAAATATTAATCGATTGTATTATTTTATTCAAGAGCAAATATTGCGTTTATATGTAATTTTTTTTTTTAAATGAAAAAATATTTTTATAATTTAATAATTATTTTATGAAGAAGAAAATTGTTTTTACTTTAAATACCATTAGTCGAATAATAATATTAAAGATGAAACCCGGCATTTTATACAAATTTTCGTTACACAAAAAATAATACAACTTTATTCTAGCCAAATTAAGCACCTGGTGTTTTTTGAAAATAAACATGTTTTTCTCTAAGATTCTTTTGTTAATATTACCTCTTATTTAATCCAATGTTAAATGAATAATAATGATGCTATAAAATATAAGTCAGGTACCTTTGCTCACTATTAATCTGCATCTTAAATCGAATTAAATTTAGAAATATATATAACATATTTTAAAACATTAGGCACGCAATAAAAATTTGCTGCACTAGGTTTTCATTATTGTTATATATAATACATCTATGATTTATATTTCAGAAATTATATGACTCGTAAAAATTAAAATTTATTTTACAATTTATAATTTCTATTGAAAATAGTTTTAAAGAATTTTTATTTTTCAGTTTACAAATTTTTCGATTTATTGATGGGTAAATACTTGAAGTTGGGTCAATTACTATATCTTAATTATTCTTTTTATAGCTTGTTCACAAACTCTGATATTAACTAGAATATTAACTAGAATATTACATTAAATGTCAAACGGTTACAATCAATTTTGGGATATTAATTCAATAATATTTGACATATTTATAATCAGCTGACTTCAAAAACGTAAACAAATGCCATTTTAGAAACACTTTTGCGAACCTAATTTTTGACTCGTTTCTATACCTGTGAAATAATATTTTTTATTAGAGTTTACTTTTTTCTTTAATATTTTCAAAAGGTAATTTTATTTATACCTGAAATAGCTATTCATAAAAATAAAATAAAAAATTTTTAACTGAAAATGTTGACAGTTTAATTTTAAAATATAAAAACAAAGCAAGGGTTGAATAAAATTTTTGTAAATAATCGAAAATTGCAGGGACGAAAGTCGTAATAATATGTGTATATTGAGAATATTAACTTCCGTAAGTGTATAATGTTTGACAGGAAATTTTTGAAAAATGTATAGCATATTACGAACATTATACACTTCATATTCATTATTAACATCATATTCCAATATTAATAGTTTCTGAACGTGGTATTAGTAAATGTTGTATTTTATTTTAAATTTCGTTTTTAATGCAGCAAACTTCGTAATGATGTAAAATGTCAAAGAATGTAGCAAATATAACAGAGCTGAACTTCAAGTCATTGCCATAAAAATATTGAAGTTATCAAAGCGAACTGTCAATAAAAGTGAATTGTAAATTTTCGCATACAAAGCAATTTAAAGTGTTTTATGAATTTCTTTTTAAAATTAAAATATTAAAAAAAATATTTAGAGTTCAAAAATGACTGCTGGAACTGCACAAAATGATGGAGTACGTGAAAAGGCATTATATGATTATCGTAAAAAACTTCTTGAACACAAGGAAGTTGAATCTCGATTGAAAGAAAGTAAGTTTTGATTTACAAAATCACTATTAGGTTAAAAATTTTGTTTTAATATTAATTTTTGAAACATTTGTTTTTTAGAACGTGAAGAAGTTAAAGAACTAACAAAACAATATGATAAATCTGAAAATGATTTAAAAGCATTACAAAGTGTCGGTCAAATTGTTGGTGAAGTTCTGAAACAATTGACTGAAGATAAATGTAAGTTTGTTAATTAATGTAAATTGTAACACAAAATATTAAAATTTTTATTTATTTTAGTTATTGTTAAAGCAACAAATGGTCCACGCTATGTAGTAGGTTGCCGACGACAATTAGATAAAACTAAACTAAAATCTGGAACTCGAGTAGCATTAGATATGACTACCCTTACAATTATGAGATATTTGCCAAGAGAAGTTGACCCGCTAGTATATAATATGTCACATGAAGATCCTGGTGAAGTTAAATATTCAGCAATTGGTGGTTTATCAGAACAAATTCGTGAATTACGTGAAGTAATTGAACTTCCATTATTAAATCCAGAATTGTTTTTAAGAGTTGGTATAACTCCACCAAAAGGTTGTTTATTATATGGACCACCTGGTACTGGTAAAACTTTATTAGCAAGAGCTGTAGCGTCCCAATTAGACGCAAATTTCTTAAAAGTAGTATCAAGTGCTATTGTTGATAAGTATATTGGTGAAAGTGCACGGTTAATTCGTGAAATGTTTAATTATGCTCGAGATCATCAACCTTGTATTATTTTTATGGATGAAATCGATGCTATTGGTGGTCGAAGGTTTTCTGAAGGTACATCTGCTGATCGTGAAATTCAACGTACTTTAATGGAATTATTAAATCAAATGGATGGGTTTGATACCCTTGGTCAAGTTAAAATGATTATGGCGACAAATCGACCAGATACTTTAGATCCGGCTTTATTACGTCCAGGACGTTTGGACAGAAAAATTGAAATTCCATTGCCTAATGAACAAGCACGTTTGGAAATTTTAAAAATTCATGCTCAACCAATAACAAAACATGGTGAAATCGATTATGAAGCATGTGTAAAATTGTCTGATAACTTTAATGGTGCAGATTTAAGAAATGTGTGTACTGAAGCTGGTCTCTTTGCTATCAGGTAAATTAAAAGTTTAAGGTTTATGATTAAAATAAAAATTTTTAACTTTGATATTTTTAGAGCTGAACGTGAATATGTTATTCAAGAAGACTTTATGAAAGCTGTTAGAAAAGTATCTGATAATAAAAAATTGGAAAGCAAATTAGATTATAAACCAATATAATTAGCTTAAAAAATTATTTTTGTGTCTCTTTTATATAATAAAATTAAAAAATAATTACATTAACACTTAAAACTATGTAATTACTATGTAATTATTTTTCTTTTATTGTTTTTATCTTCAATACGTTGTCTTTTCCGTTGCAAATAATCAGAAACATTATCGAATTTCTTTTTAAACCAACCTGATATATCCTCTGGTTCTTGCAAAATTTGGTCAGCAAATTCATCCTCTATATTTCTTTTTACAGTTTCAAGAGAGTTCAATTCAACGCTTGTGTCTGTTTTAAACAATCCTATTTCAAGTTTATTATTACTAAAAATACTTGCTATTAAAAACTTGTCTACATATGCAATACTGGTTACAATCGACGATTCTAAAGAAATAGATTTTACATCTTTAATTTGAACTGAACTATCCTCGCCGACATCTAATTTACAAACAAATAAACAGTCATTTGGTTGATAAACCAAAACCGCTAATTCATATGAATTTTCATTTAAAGTTCTTATTGTAAGATTTACACCAGGAGCTGGTATTGAATGTTGACATAGTAAAACCCCTTAAAAATTCATAGATACAGTTCTAAATTGTGAATTAATTTAAAAACTTACCATCTTTCCATTTCCAAACTTTCAATGTTTTATCTCCGGAAAGTGAAACTAAAATATCTGGATGGTTTTGTAATATTTTTATGGAACAAACATACTCTTTATGCCCCAAACAATAATTTTCTATTTCATAAGAATCTGGGAAGTTTGTAACACGGACTTTTTCATCACGATCAGCAGTTAAAATGTATTTACTATCAATGGAAAATTTTACATCGTACAGACTGCTTAAGTGACCAAGAATCCATTTTGAAGGTAATAAAGCATTTTTACAATCATACAAAAAACAATCACCAGATTTGTCACATAGTACAATCATTTGTGAATTTGGCGAGAATGCAATGACACTGGATGTACGGCTTGACTTTCGTACTGATAGTATTTGCCATTCTGAATTTTGCTGGGAATATAAAATAAGCGTTTTGATACCGCCGGTTGACACACCTAAGATCTCTCCATTCGGTGATATTGCAACATTTTGTATTGTAACACGGCCAAGTTGAAGATTTTTTAATTTATTTCCATTTTTTTCGTTATTAGGTGTTTCATCATCATCTTCAACGTTTAGTTCTTTGCTCTCAACTATTAGTTCAAGTAAATTTTCAGGTATTTTAATAACATGTGAAATTTTTCGGTTTGTAATATCTACAAAAACTATTTTTTGATCTGCAGCAATTATTAATTCCTCAGATACTTTATTAAGGGCAAATTGTGCCATATTTACAAAAAAGTTTTTAATATTTAAAATGTAAATAAATCAGCATGGTGTTGACAATTAAAAATGACGTTTGAGCTGAAACATTTTATTTAATACTCGAGCCGACTTATGGAGCCGACTAAGATTTTGACAACTACATTTCTCCAAAAAATAATGCAGAATATCCATGGAGTTTGCTTTCAAATTGAATAAAAATAAACATAAAATAGTATTTAATCGTGTATATATTGTATTTTTATTCATAATAATATAAAGAACAAGTACATAATAGGAAATAATAATAAAAATTTTAAACTATCAACTTAAGCGGCTTGAACGGTTTGTTTTTGAGACGAGCTTATTTTATCTCCTAAACTCAAAGCCATTCCCTAAAATTGAATAAAAATTAATTTAGTAAATATCAATTTCAATTTATCTTATGTTTAAACATACTTGACTTTTAGCACGTATACGAATATGACCTGTAACTTTAGCATCTGGATCATCCATTGGTTTCTCAATACTTAAATTGGCAAGAGCATTTTCACCAAAAATAGATCTAAAATGTTAAAGACAATTAAATTAATAAATTTTCTTAAAAAAATAATAAAGTAAAAACCTTACCTAGCATACATATTTGCAGCCATAAATCCACAATTACCAGATAAAGCTTTTTCAGGTGTCAAACATTTCATATTTGTACATTTTAATAAATGTTTTAGATATTCATGTAAATCAGTAAAGGTCGTATTAACAGTTACCTAAAAAAATCAATATAATAGGAAATAGTCTAAAACCAAAAAAAAAAAATTTCTCACCTTATTTTCCCATTCAAAATCTTGCCACATTTGTCTGAATTCTGTATCAGTACATTGTGCTGGAATGATATAATCCATAATGTCGATATGAATCGTGTTGAGAACAACTACATTTGATGTTGTATTTGTATCATAAACTATACTTCCAAATATTATTCCATTTTCAGTTGAAGATACCTTAACATTAGCTTTAATATTACAAAAATCATGTGGTGCTAATACTACTGGATGTGGTCTTTCAACTAATTTCAAATCACCTAATGTTGCCAATTCCAAAGTACAATTTTGTAATGTATCGCTCGTTTGATTAACAACCAAAACATCCAAAACAATATCATATTGATTAACATTAACATAAGCTTCAGCATAAACAGGATCTGAGAATCCAGTTAATTGTGTTACTTTGTTTAATTTATTATTAGGTGAAGCAATATCAGATAAATTAGTCGATTTGGTTCCAGCTAATGCTTGATTTAAACTTGATTCAAATACATTCTCTCCCAATTGATTTTGCCAATTATTTGCTGATAATTGTGTAAATAGAACCGGATCATCTGGTTGAACTTTAGCAGTTGATTTTAATTTATTTTTAGGAATTTGCGTTTCTTCAGCTTGATGTGCGTCTAACATTTTACCAAGTGCTTCACGGCATTTTGAACGAAATACTTCAACTGCTTCTGGTGTGCGTTCACTCAATGTTTTCAAACAAAAGAAAATGCGATCAGTGTCATCATTTGTAATTTGTTTTACAGGGAAACCAGATTTACCCAAATGTAAAATTGAACTCATAACAAGCATAGATTGAGTGCAAACACGATTTTGGGTTTTCTAAAATTAAATGTATATTAAAATTTTAATTTAAATATTTTTCTTTAAATTAAACTTACAATATCATCTTCGAGTTCAATATAACGCAAGACCAATTTAGTTAATGTTGCAGCCAAACAAGCCCCGATAAAGAAATCTCCATCCATTAAATATTGTCTCAATGGTGGCCGTTTTTCTTTTTTCACAATTCTAAAATTAAAATTGAAATTAAATATTTAGTATTCAATATAACAAAATTCAATAAACTTACGGTGCTACACTGAAAGCACTTTGAGTTGCATATGTTCCATCTGATGTAACTTTATTGCTAGGAACATTTTCATTATCATTTTTCTGTTCTTGTTCAGTTTGATCTCCAGTTAAAATTCTTTGTTCGGCTTCAACCATCGGAATATCACCCAATGTGTTGTTTAAAACATTTAAAAATTCTTGTATCTGTTGGGCTGATTCAATATATTCACCTAAAATCCAAAATGCCGCTCGATGAGTTTTAGATGATTTTATCATTGTAAAAGCTTCAATTAATTTTTCAATAATTAATGGTCTAAGCGAACTGAATTTTTGAATAGCCTCACGAACAAACACTAAAACATCAGCAGCCGCTGCTTCATTTGTATCAGATAAAAATTCAACTAAAACTGGAATAACAGTAGCAGCAACATCTGGGAATTTAATAGAACAACTATGTAAAGTTCTAACTAAAAGTTGTCTGTATTTCCCAGTGTCTTCATGTTCAACATTATGAGTTTTAGTAACTTCTTTTTTTAAAACTAAAACCATCTCCTCAATGTTACGTGATGAAACTAAATCCATAGCTAATTCTAAAGTTTTCTTTCGCACTTCAATATCAGGTGCAGCTAAAACACGTAAAATATCCATAACTAAATCTTGCATTACTCTTTCAGTATTTTCATTATCTTTCATGGCAATTAAACGATCCAATACAATTAATTTAACATTATTATCGCTCTCTTTAACAATCAATTCAATATAACATCCAGCAGCAGCTTTAATAGCTGTTGGTGCAGCAGATAATGTTATTAAAGTACCAGCAGCCTCATATCGAACAGCATTTGACGATGAATTCAATAAATTGTATATGCATCTAATGAATCGTGGTCGTTCTGATGGATTTGCATGACATACTTTGTAAATAAGTTCAACAATTACTAATTGTAAAATGTCACCAAAATTATTAACTTGATCTAAGCACGAAGCTAAATAATTAAGTGCTCTTTCTTGATCAGCATGTAAAAGCATCAAAAAAGCATTTCTCTTACAAGACATATCTTGTTGTGTATCCAAAAAATTTGCTATTAATTCTGGAGCATCTGGGACTAACCATTCAAAATTTTTGAAGATTGTAAAAATTGCTAATACTGCATTTCTACGTACATAGGAATGTCTATGATCTAAACAGGCTGTAATCGCAGGCATAAGAGGTTCCAATAATTCGGGTTCCTTTAACTTACACAAGAAACGAAGAGTTGATCCTCTAAGGAATTCATTAGGATGTTGAAGATCCTAAAATTATATAGAATATAAAGATATTTAATGAATTTGTAAAAAAGAAAATTACCTTTCGGTAGGCATCGCAAACTAAAATCATTTCTTGTTTTAATTTGCCGTCATCTGTTGTTTTTGGAACAATTTCCCAATAAATCAACAGCAATTTTTTTATAGTATGATTTTGCAATGGCAATATAAAACGAATAATAGTCATTAATAATCCATTTAAACGTTCTCCATTTAATAACAATTGAATAACTTTTTTTAATGTATCTATTTTAAGATTGATATCACCCTTTTCTAAATCTTGTTTTAATTGCATTTCATTAAAAGGTGCCGAAAAACCACCATTTATAATGGTATAACATGGCCCGTCTGCTAAAGCCATTTTATATATTTATTTAAATATTTCAAATAATAAATTCACAAAAATTTTATTAACTATATATTTTTTAATGAGAAGAGAATACTTTTATTAGTTAAAAGGTTTTTTTTTTAACTTTTTAATTAGAATAAAATATTGGAATAATGTTAAAATTTCTTCAACAAGACAAATTTCGATGTTGACAAGTTGACGTGTCAGCATCCGTCACACACTGCTTGTTGGAAAATGTCATGTTAAGAAAATAGAGATGGAAAGTATTTTAAAAAAAAAGTATTAATGCGACATCTATTAACAAATATAAAAAACTAATATTTATTTTATGAAAATAGAAAAATCTTTTATTGTTAAGTTATTCGTCAAAATTTAATTTATGAAGAATATATTTTAACTATCACTAGCTTTAATTAATAAAAATACAGCACAGTTAATACCTATCAGATAATTTTATATCATTCATATTAATTAATTGTTATTATTCAAGTTAAAAGTCATAAAAATCAATTTTGTTTTTTATTTGAAATTATTAATTCATAAATAAAAGTGTGAAAGGAAACTCATAAGTTAATAACAATTAAATATAGGCATTATATCTTGTCTACATATCTCATAAATATATTTATACATACATATATAATTTACCCAGAACTAATTACAATTATGTTTAATTTCCTCCCTTTAAGAAATACCTATAAATAAATGTTAATGAATTTTAATGGAAATAATTGGAGAAACAGTAGAGTCTCCCCGAATTTTCGAGTTTTGTTTGACTGAACATATAAAAAAGTTTCCAAGGTTTCTTTTTTAATGGATCATACCTACATACTTACACAATATGTTAATGTTATTTGAATAGCCATATAAAAAGATTTTAATTTTTCTTATATTTAATATTAATTTGATTTATAGAAATGGACAATCTAAACGTACTATAAAAAAAAAAAACTAATAAAAGAAACAAAATACTAATGGTCAAGGGATTCCATGTTTTATTTTTTTTTGAAACAGTTTTTTTTTGTGAATTACATATTTGTCAGTATGTTGTTTCAATTTCTATCAAACATGTTCTGATTAATCAGAATTCATTAGATACAGACAGTGTCATTAACTACTAATCACTAATCAAACAATCAAATAAAGGTTATATATGATAAGTTTTTGTAGCACCAAGATTTGATAATAATTACATTAAAATTTTGATTAGTAAAAAATAAAAATCTATCCAAAAAAATGATTATTAGCTTAGCGGAAGGCAGTTTTTGAAATTGGATCCAGATGAATAACAAACCATAAATATATTCCGCAATATAAAAATGGAAAACATAAAATAAGTGGTTGATAACCATGAAAGTAAGCCAAAATCTACTTTGAGAAATAGTATATACACTTTTCACGTGAATTTGGTTCTTTTCCACGTCAAATTTGTATATTTTAATAAATTTGGGGTTTACATGTATAAATAGTCCTAAATTGTTAAATTAAATTGCCTTTTTTCAAACAGTCCCATTATTTGGGATCCAGTAGTCGGATCAACATATTGCAAAAGAGATTCTCACAGGTATTGTATTAGAAGCCAAGAATAAAACAAGAAAAGTTAAAAAATTAACGACTTTTAAGCCCGCCCTAAAAAAATAGCCTCCAAGTATTTATTCAATTACATTTTTCATTCCATTTTTTGAGACTTTGTTAAATTTTTTTCCTTTTTCTGCTTCTACTACAGAATTGAAAATTAGGTTTTCTAATTTATGTCATTTTGACTTTTGGGACGGAATATACGAGGACTTTTTAAAAACAAACATCAAATTGATTAGAAAAAGGGCCAAATTCATGTGAAAAGAGTATCTATAAGTAAAAATGCTTGATGAGTAAAAAAATGAACTTTAAAATCAATATTCATATACTGTTATGTTCGGTGATCCTTAAATTACAACACTAAATACGGCCCACCTCAATCAGTATTACGATAATTAATTTACCCTTTTTTACATGACCAACAAAAAAACCCCTTCAACAAAAACTCACCCTAATCAGATGATTACTGTATAGTGTATGCATATCAGCATATATATATATATATATATATATATATATATATAGCAAGAAAATATGACATAAAATCATATTTCTATAATTTATGTAATACATAATAAAAAGAAGTAAAAGAAATTATGGGGACTTATATGTAAAGTACAATTGTATAATTTTTTTTTGTTTTTGTAAAGTAAAAGTTAAAAAAAAAAATTTACATACAATTCCAACTATTGTTGTTTTTATCCATGCAAACGATTGTTTTTTCCTTTTAAATGTCCTATAATTTATTAAAAGACCAAAAAATTACAAACAGAAACCAATGGAAGAAAACCACAAAAAAAAATTGTACAATTATGGTGTTTTAATACATTTATGCAATAGTGAGTTAATGAGCACCAGGTATATTTGTACATTTACATATGCTTTATAGACATGTAACAAAGTTATAGAGTAAAGATTCTATTTTAGAATTCAATTTATTCATATATACAAGAGAGTCTAATATTATATCAAGTCTTTTTTCTTTAAGCCATAGAATGTAAAACAGCTGAGTGGCTGGAAATAAAGGGGGCTATTTTAAATTGTAGTGGTCTGGATTAAATAAAATAACATTGCTAAATTTTAGGCTCTCTTGTGTGGATCAATTGTCTAGAACTTTAACCAGTCGGATGGCTTGAAGTACAGATGAATATTTTAATTTTCAATTTATGTTAGACGTACCGTAATTAAAACAAATGATGAAAAAAACCAAGGGTTTTTAAAAAAGCACATTTTCAAAATTATATAGTATTTTATACTGAACATAATATTATAATTTAGTTATTATTTCAATTCATTATTAATTATGAATAATAGTGAAACCAATACTTAGAATATAATCCCAATGCACTCAAGAAAACCTGTTAACAAGTGCGAAATATAATATTGGAGCTTCAATGTTAACGTTTAATTTTGGAAAATATTCACTGGTGAATAAGTTACTGATTTATGAAAACAGGAAAGTTGTAATTTTTAAGTCCTAAAAGTGTTTAATGGGGAAGTTTCATAAATTTTTACTACGTAAAAAGAAACATATGATGATTTTCGAGGATCCCTAGGACCCCATATTACCTCTTACAGCTCCTAAATAAGGGCGTAAAAAAAAATTTTTGTTATCCGACTCCTACTGATTTCTGAAGATCTAACTTCTTCCAAAATTTCAAGTTTCTACCTTGAACCGTTCAAAAGATATGAAGGACTAAAAAAAATTAAAACTTATTTTGACTCTGATCTTCCGGTTTTATTATTGTTTTTTTGCAATGCTCCTAAGAAGCAAAAAATAAGCATTTAGTTCCAAAAAATTACTTCTAAATTTTTGGGTTCCAACTTTTTTTAATTTTTCTTGATGTATATGGGTTCTACTATAAAATCTATGAATACCCTTTTTTTTTTATATGTTGATCCGACTTCTAGATCCAAAAAACTGGACTAATTAAAAAAAAGACCAAAATTAATTTGAAAATTGCGTAATTTTCTATGAGAAAGGAGCAAGTTCAAGTGGAAATAGTATATGTACAAACGCCCTGTTGTACGCCCTGTTTGATAAGTTTTTGTTGCACCATATTTTGCACCATATTGCACACAAACCAATGAAATACACTTATTTATCAGAAACTGATTATTTGATTAGTGATAAGTGTTTGGTGCAATAGGACCTAGATCAGTACAAATATGTTTACAGAGGAAAAATATGCGTAAGAAAAAAGTCTTGTAAGGTCAATTGTTCAGTGAACCGGTTCCAGAACATTTTATTAAGGATACTATATTTTAAATATGATATTGGACCTATAATGAGGTATAGATCATCTATTATGATTATTTTAATCTGAATAAGCTATAGATGATTTGGTAAATCCAAATTAATCCGCCTCGTATGTTTCTTTATATCAGAGTTGAAATTCACACTGAAATTTGATTCAGAATATTTAGGTTATGCGTAATTATAAACTTTGTACGTTTGTTTTTATAAATCAATGCTTTATTTACACCATGCAAGGCAAACTGGAGCCTATTACAAAACATATTAGGAACTGCTTATATTAATTTCCTTTTTAAATTTAAAACACAAAACACATTAAACAATTAAAAAAATTAAATATCGTGCATGAGGAAATTTGATTTTCATTTTTATTATTTTTATATTTTCCATTAAATATTTATTTTACTTGGGTTAAATATTGTTAAACTTAATTCTATAAAATAAATAACTTAATTATTAGATTTATTGTTCAATATTTTTTTTTAAAGGTTTTTATAAACTAAATTAAGTTATCATTTTTAGGCATTTATTCTATAAAAGAAATGGGAATAATGGGAAACGGCCTCTACATGTTTAACACCCACTTTAATGCTTTTATTTCGTATTGATTATCTAAAATTATTAAATTTTTAATGTTATTATTATTTTGATTAAAAAACTACTGCCATGACCATATATTATTAAAGTGTTAAAGAATATATAGCACGAAATAATTTTCAATTAAGAATATAAAAAAAACAACAAGAGGTAAGTTAAGATTCTAAAGATACTTTTCAGGTTCTTTTTTAAGTTAATAACTAAAGGTTTACATAAAAACAGAAAACTACTAACACCATATAGAAGCCAAGAAGCCTTTCGAGCAAGCAACACTTACTCCACTTAACTCTCGTCGGAATATTGGAACGATTTCTCTGTTTTATAGATATCTTATAAGTTATAAGTAATGACATATATGCTCTATTGAACTTAAGTCAATTATACCTCTTCTTAAAAAATTGCAACGTAACACCAGAGGAGCAGCAACTGCGCATTTAAACACTTTGGAAATTCCAAGACGGTTAAAAACTGGTTATGCAAAGACACATTTGTTGTGAGAACTGCTAAGATGTGGAATATGCTTCCATCTGATGAGTTTCCCTCTATTCCATAATAACGTTCCATACTACGACTTGCAAAATTTCAAAACAAATCATTTCAGATTCATTTGCAAACTATCCTCAAATTCCCCCTTAATTTCTTTTTTTCCTCCATCTTTTAACTAAGCGTACATATTCTGTATACAGGAATCCGTTCCTAGTGTTTAGTTTGCGTGTTTGCGTTTAGGGTTCAGAACCAATAAAAATACCACAAAATCCAAAAAAATTAAGATTAAACCTAAAATCGGCCTTTTCAAGAATTTATTTATTTCATCCACAGACACAAGGGATATCCTATCATCCATATCGATACAATAATTAATTTCCAATTTAAAAATTTAATTAGCTTGAAAATTTACAGGCATTCTTCAGAAGCCAGTCTTTTCAGATTTTAAAGAAACTTTGAAGACCAGAGCACCAAATCATGACAAATATATCCAATACTATTATTACTTTAACACTTAGTTTGAATAACTCTTGAATAATCTAAACAATGACTAGAGACAAAGAGCCTGGTGCAATAGGACTCTAAAGTAGTTATAAGACTTTCTCTTCGAAAAATGTTTCAACTAATTTTGATTTTATACCAACTAAGTAAAAAATTAAATTTATATAATATACATATTATGCAACTTAGCCCAATTGAAATTTTTTGGACCCTTATGGGCCCACAAATCAATCTCATACAAAAATTTTGAATTTTACAAATTTACCAACCATATAATATGCAATATTTTATTGAAGTTTACTCTCTTTTCACATGAACTTGGTCCTTTTTCACATGACATTTTGTATATTTTGAACTGAATTTTGTCATTTTTCAAATACAAATAGTCCTAAATTTTCGAATTAAATTGGTCTTTTTTCAGTCAGTCCGGTTCCTTGGCACCCAATAATAGGATCAATATATTTGAAAAAAGGTACTCACCGATTTTATATTAGAACTTTAGACAGTGAAAAAAATTAAAAAAAGTTCGACTCTTAAGACCACATTAAAAAACTAGCCTTCAAAATATTAAGATGTCTTTTTTTGAAACTTATCTTACTTTTTTTACTTCTTCAATTTCTATTATATAATTTTGAACTAGATTTTTCCAAATATATCAGATCCACTTCTGGGTTCCAAGATACGGGAGATTTTTTTTTAAAAAAAAGGACCAAATTGCGTTAGAAAAGGATCATTTTCATTTAAAAATTTGTGGTAAATTTAATTTGAGAAAAGGTTAATTTAATTTAAAAACAGACAAAATTTCATTTGAAAATGGGCTAAGTTGGGGTGAAAAGAGTTTACATATAACATATATACCACTATTCATAATTGTAATTATTTTAAAACCCTTTTTTTATCATCCCTTATAGTACACCTGAATTACAAAAAAAAAAAAAGGGGGATAGTAAAAATAATTATCATATCATAAGAAACATATAACATATGATATAATATAACATGTATATATATAACAAAGTTTTTCTTTACAACAAAAATACGCACAATAAGTTGAGTTGAGTGATTGAATTTACAAATAATATTATAAAACCCAAAAAAACAAAAACACAATACAAAGTAACACACGTTGCATATGTTCATAATTCACATTAAAATATTTTTTAGGGTCATTATGAAGCATTTCAAAAAAAAAATTATTAGCTGTATTTAGTTTGAGTTCTGGAACAACAATATACGTGTATATATATATTTATTTATTCTTAAATTAAGACTCCCGAATTTCTTTGGTTTTTTTGTATTTATTAAAAAACTGGAAAAAAAATTATATAAAAGATTCATATAAGCATCAGCCATCATAAAGCTTTTATTAGAATTTTACAAATGAATTACAATTAAAATAAAAGACAGGTAATTGTATATTGTACTCTAATTTGTGATTCTTTTAAATATTTAACCATTTGAAATAATTTAGAATTGAAATAAAACCAAAAAAAGGTTTTTTTGAAATAAATATAAAGATTTTTATTTATTTTAAATTTTTAAATTAACCCCTTCTTTTGGAAAATTTTGAAATATTTACGTTAAAATTAATTTTAAATATATGTATGTCTTTCAAATAAATCATACTATTACTACATAATACGTACATATATATAATTTGTATTGTTGTGCCGTCAAAATTTTCTACAGTAGAGTAAAATTATGAAAGAATTTTTTTTAAATAAAGTTGGCTTGTCCAAATTTTGACCCCTAAAAGTATGCAAATATTATAAAATTAATTAACTTCCATTTCCTACGGGTATGCAATCGGAATACTGTGATTTCCTATAGTATTTTTAATTGGTGAATTTTTTAAAGTTCATAAATTTGTTTTAATTATTTTTATTTGACGGCCTTTGGCTCAAGTTGGGATTAAAGGATTTAAAAGAAGAAGAAGAACATTTTTTTTTTTTTTTTACGAGGGAATGGAAAGCTCGAAAGCCATTTATTGAGACTGTGCGGTGTTCTTTGGGTAGTGTGCGATTTTAACACACCAAAACCACCCCTTTTTGATCCAAACTTTAGGACGAACCTTTAGGACGATACAAATGTACAGTTTGGCTACAGGGTTGGGGATATGGAAAGAATTGGGATTATGGTGGAAGTTATTTGGGATTTCTGGATTATGGGTGATGGGGAAAACTGAATATTATACAATATTTATAAGATGCATCCAATTATACTTACCTAAAAGACTTCTTACATGCTTCTAATGGTACATGCTCTTCTGTTGGAACTTAAAAAAAATTTTGATTTTCATTTTGATCTGAGTTTAATCAGCGTTTGGTTCCATACTTATTCGATTCCGAATGTTAGAAGATCATTTCGAAGAAATTTTTTAACATTATATTATATACTTTCTAAGATCTCTGTGTGCATGTTCCTCTTTCATTTGCTACATGAAATAATTAATTCATCTAAAGTACATTGTTTTATGTTTTATAGACATAAACATTTGTGCATTCTTCTTTTACCACAAAAATCCTTTTGCCTTGAACAACAAATTGTAATAATTACTATATTTAATAGTACTTATAATAGTAATTTACCTAGGTTACTTCCATACTATATAGCTTGTGGTTCCTAGTAATGAAAGCTGCAAAAGTCGTTTTCTTTCTTTTTATGTTTTTCAACAACTTACCATTAATGTTTTTTTTATTCCTTTTCCGCTTCTTTTGGAGTGTGGGGCATTTACCAAGTCTATTTGGATTAAAATTCAGTTTCTATAATCGTTACATTCATCAAACTTTTCAGTACTCAGCTTTGGGTTTTGTATAAGATTTTGAATTCACAATTGTTAGTTGTATCTTAAAGAAAAGTTATTTACATATTTTTATTAAATCTTATTTTTATATTACGATATAAATTATTTCGATATAATTATGCAATTTTAAGATATTTTTTTATAAGATATGATCTGACCGGGGTTTAAATCTGAGACCTTCCACTTGAAAGACAGCGTCTTTACCATTACGCCATTGGTCAGATACTATTAATGCTCACTCTATATTACATTAGACATATTAAACTATTCTTGTATATTTAATCGTTTATTAAATTTTTAGTTTTACCTTGTAAAGAGTCAATGATTGTACTTGTGAGTCCATTCCATACAAAAAAGCTTCCTAAACATAATACTTAATCTGACACAATATGAATCTGATTTTTATGAATAGACATGAGGTCACGGCTTTTTATTGAACAATTTCAAAATGCAAAACCTCAGTGCGTCAATTCTGCAGATTAAAGATGATCTTGCATGTTCTTTAAACCAACAACCTGGATATCTGGCTTCTCTCAAAAGAAACTAAAAAAAATCCTTTAATAGATATTTTTCATGACAGAACAGTGCAATATCTATAATTCAGTACAATATCTTCTTGGACAGTTGGAAACAACTTAAGTTAGAGGTTGGTTGGTTTATTGTGATCCCAAATAATGATTTAGCACTATGTTATGTTGTATTCGCGGTCACAACACTATATTAAATTTATTTCTTATAAAAATTATTTGAGTATTATTTTAGATCCATTTCGTAGATCATTCAGAAACTTTGACATTTCTGGAGGATTAATATGCTAAGTTAAAGATAATTTTTAATAAAATTAAATGTTTTGTAGTGAGATAATATTAATTTTTTCAATTTATTTATTTATTTATGTACAATTCCCTACCACATACAATATGATAAGTGAGTGAATCTTCAGGTGTGGCAGTTAAATTTATTTTATATTATGATATAAACTATTACGATAACAATTATAAATTATTTTTTATTTTATTAGATATGATCTGACTAGGATTTAAATCCGCGATTTTCGATTGAAAAGTCGTTACTCTAACCATTGAGCTATTAGTCAGATAAATTTTTTCAGTATTCCTATGCAATACTGTTTTTGTGTTGACTGTTGATTCAATATGATATATATATATATATATATATATATATATATTTATATAACCAACTTTATAAAATACAATATCAGATATTAAATCAGATCAAATTCCATTTTTTGTTTATATATAATTTCATATGGTTTTTTAGAAGGTATACTTGTTATATATGTAATATCAAAATTTACATTTTTAACAAGAATTTTCTATTTAATTTAACATAATGTAAAAATTTTATATGACCAAAATATATACATATATATATGGTTTGATTGTACATATATACATATTTATTTAATGCATTATATGTATGAAAAAAGTATATGTTATATGTATATACTCCTTCAATATCATAATATTATTTTTTTATTCATTAATCTTCATACTTTTAATTAAAAATTTACATCCGTCAATACAATATACATATATATATAATATATATATATATATATATTTATTATATATATATGTAAACATACAGGGTGTTTCTTAATTAAGTGCACTGCTATATACCACTGCATACATACTTATGAGTGGATAAAAAAAAACAAAACAAAAAAAAATGGTAAACTTTCATCGTGCTTTAAATTTAAAAGCTCACTTTTAAGCTTTGAAAGTCTAAAATATTAAAAGAGGATATCTTAAGCTTTCGAATACATTTTTCCAAAATTTTTATAAGTATTCGAGACACAGAGTTAAGAGTAAAATTATGAAAACTAAAAAAAGTATTTAAATTTCATTTAAGCTTCCATACCTTGGAAACTAGGAGAGGCCCAGCTTAGATCCCATAATATCCCCAGCTTAGATCCCTACTCCATAATAAGTAATTATGGAGTAGTACATAGAAGTGCACTTATTTAAAAAAACACCCTGTATATTATATATGCAATCTTTAATACTTACCTATGCCCATGAAATCATAAATTATTACTTTAACTGCATTTACCTATATACATATATATATAAATAGTAAATGTGCATATACACAATATTAAATGTATATATATATATATATTCACTTGCATCCACTTAACTAAAAAATTTATCCCAAAAAAAAAAATCTATTTCATTTACTCATTTCAGTGTACAATCAATCTCATTTCAATTTCCTTAAAAAATAGACATACTTACATATAAATACCTATATATATATATTTTTATCATTAACTTAGTATATACTATATATATATATAAATGTACATTTAAAATGTTAAAAATTCTTTTAAAATTTTTTTTTTTATAATTTGATTTTTATTTGATATGATGGTAGAAATTTGATGAATGTTTCACTCATTGTTTTATTGTATTCTATTGTTGTTGCTGTTTTTGTTGTTGTTTTTGTTTTTTTTTGAATTTCATGTTTTCTCCAAAACTCCAACTTTTCAGCATACATAATTTTGCTTAAATTCACAATTTTCTTTTATGGGTTTTTTTTCTTTTTGGAAGATGCGTGGTATGAGAAAATGAATTTTGAATGAGGAATGGATTTCTCTTATATACCTAGTTAATTTTTGAGTTTCCACCAACTTGAAAGAGAAATTCCAAACATATTATATTATTCTTTATATGTATATATATAAACATATATATATATATATTTTACTGTTTTTATTTTTTAAATTTAAATTGTTGTTTTTGTGAAATACAGGAAACGCCGTAGCCAAAAATATAAAACCATAAAAAATTTTATTTATTTTCGAATTAAATTCTTTTATTATATTTTTTGTATACATATATACATATATAATTTGATATATACATACATATATATAAGGGGATGGTTTAAAACCACCATTTCTATAATCAACACTATTTATATATACATATATCATTTCAAATATTTCAATCTTTTGAAATTATTATTTTAAATTACTATCATCATCATCATCATTATCATCATTTGTTATCATTGTATTCAACAATCAATATCAATATAGAATGATTATAATCACTATAGAATAACCGATAGGATGTTATAACAGTGCCAGGGTTAAAAGTTCCAAAGACCAATATGGAAAACTTTGAAATCCTGATTGAGATTCTGAATGTAATTGTGAAATTTTGAAATAGGAGAGATTTTAGAGTTGAATACAATATTAGGGTTCCAAAATCCAATAATATATTTTAAAAGAGGAATTGGGGCGGCAAACCTTATTATTATTACATTAAAAAAACAAACTGTCACACTAATTAAAAAATTGCAATTTTTACGTTATGACGTTTATAAGTAAAAAAAATTAAAAGGCATTTTTCAAATAAGGTTTTTTGACTTACTTCAATGAGCTCAAAGTTCCATGGGACCTTTAGTTTTGGAACTTTTGTTCTAAAGAAGTAATGCAAAAGCTCTGTATAACTTTTGTTTTACTGAGGTAATTTGAAAGTCTTAATGGGACTTCTAGCGGGACTAAAGTCTTAATAGGACTTTTGGACCCTACGACACCATTATAAACAGAAAAATTCTGAATGAAGAGCTAATGAAATTTCAAAAAAAAAAAAAAATAGAAACTTTTTTATTTTCACCATATAAAAGATGTTTTTATTGTATTAATTTTGAATCAGTTTTATGTATATTCATTTTATGTACATATATATATATGAAAGTATATTTATGTACATAAAACGTGCCATTTTTGTAAACTGTTGTACTGTTATTGATGTGAAAATTTGTTAAAAAAAAATTGCAATTCTATTTCCAATATTAAATATGGTCAGTGTATGCACATAATATTATAAAAAATTAGTAAATATATGCATCCTTATGTATATATTTACTTATATATATATATATATTATATTTAAATCAAAAAGCAAAAAAAACACAATAATCAATATAGTTCTAAAAATAAATTTATATATAAATTGATTTAAATTTAAAGTTTTTTTTAAGGATTTAATATACAGATACATTAACAGATACGGAAAATTCAAGGATAAATAGTAGAAAATGGAAGTTGCAATATTGGTATTAAATAAAGACATCAATATATATATATAATTTAAATATTATATATAATAATTTTAATATGAAGAAATTTTGTTTATTATGAAATTTATACATACATTTATTTTAAAAGTTAATTAATGAATAATTTTTAAAAAATAAAAATAATAATTAAAAATTATATTCTTGGGAAAT
This sequence comes from Dolichopus griseipennis, assembly GCA_963082915.1. Taxonomy (NCBI): domain Eukaryota; kingdom Metazoa; phylum Arthropoda; class Insecta; order Diptera; family Dolichopodidae; genus Dolichopus; species Dolichopus griseipennis. Next base: position 349,520,534 of record OY720441.1, read on the forward strand.
TTTTTAATTATTTACTCTACATAATAATGGTATATACATGAAGAATATTCTTAATTAAATTGTATTGTGAATTGTGATATATTTTTTTGATGAAAATATTATTTATTAATAGTAAATATTGCCTGATAATATTAATCCTTTGTCTATTTGTCATTTGGACTTCTTATTAAATTATTTTAATATACACTATATTTTTTTATTAGATATGTTCCGATTAGGATTTGAACCTGAGACTTTTCGATTGAAAAGCCGCCACTTGACCACTGAGCTATCGGTCAGATATTTAATTTTTTTTTAGATATAAAATGATTATTTTGAAAACGATGAGTTTTGTACTTTAAGTATGTGTCCTGGCTAGCTGTGAGATAATTCTGTTAAAATTAGGCAATATTGCATTAGTTTTGAGGTCTTCAATTGACTAATAATGCTGATTTTATTAATACTATATTTGCTAGTTATACCCATATACGAAAAAATGATTACATCGCAATCATATCGCGGGTATATTAAAATTACTCCTCCGTTCGTAACGCATCGATCTAGACATGCTAGATATTGTTTTAAAGGGACGTATTGAATCAGCAAAACATAAGATAATCAATTAGATTATTGCTCAAACTTTTAATGTCTAATGTAATTTTTTTTTTTTTTTTAAGAGGGAATGGAACGCTTGAAAGCCACCCATTAACACTGTGCGGTGTTTCTTTGGGTAGTGTGCGACTTTAACGCACCAAAACCACACCCTTTTTCAACCAAACTTTAGGAAGGAACCAGTTATACAAATGTACAGTTTGGTTACAGGGATGGGAATATGGAAGGATTTTGGGATTGTGTGGAGGTTATTTGGGAATTTAAGATTATGGAGGATGGGCAAAATCTAGAGCGATATTGAGAAGAAAGATGTTAATATTCTTTTTAAATTTAATTAAGTCGTACACATACGAATTACCAACTTTAGGAAACACATTGGATGGAATATGGTTCCAAAATCTCTTCGTGCGCATAACAAACGAATTTCCATAAGCCGTCTGACGCCATCTTAATAATTCGATGCAGTAGGGATAAGCATCCGTTACACTCCTTGTTTCAGAAGATAAGTGGAGAAAAGTAAGTTTTACAGCGGTACAAAAAACCCAAACATCTAGCTGCATCTTTAGCTATATCAAAAATGTGATATGATTTCAATTAAAACAGAGTTTATTGAATGAGGCATGACTCTTAATAATTTTAATGGAAGTAAGTAACGAATTTCAAATTTTAACAACCTTAATAAAGTACGACAAATGTCGAAGTTTACCAGAGTATCGTCATTTATTTTTGCGATGTAATCATTTAGCATGTGAATAAAACTACTAAGGTGGATTTGAGTGCACTCAGCATGAAGAAGCAGATGAAAATGCTAAACTTTCCGGTAAATCATTGATAAATAAACAAAATAAAAAAACGGCCCACGATAGACCCCATACAAAGTGAGTGATTCTGACTTCCCTTTTCACTATTACAGCTTAATAGTACTTATTAAAGATATGTTATACAATAACAAATTTTTAGTACATAGCCAAAATAATATGTCTAACAAAACATTTTTAATTGAAAATGGTCTCCAACAAGGTATTGTTAACGCGCCAATTCTTTTCTCGATCTACATAGCAGATCTTTTGCTTTGGTTAGACCGAGTTAAGGGTAATACTTATGCCCTAGCGTTCGCAGACGACATAATAATATACTCTGCGAATGACACTGTAAACAGCATTCAGTATAATGTTCAAAAAATGTTTAACATTGTACAAGATTATTGCAAAATATGGAAATTAAAAGTGAACTTTAGTAAATGTGAAACCGTATTATTCCGTAACACGGTAGACAAAACAAGTTCAGACATTAGGAAAAATTGGAAAAATTTTACCATTAAATCGCCTATTTCACCTCTCGCAAATAAAAAAGTCGTTAAATATCTTGGGGTTCACCTTCATAGAAATCTGAACTTCATAGATCATAAAAAATATACAAAAGAAAAAGGTAATAAATCTTTTATGGCAGCAAAAAATCTCTTTTACAATAAAAATATTAGTAACAGAGTCAAAATAATATGCTACCAAACATTAATAAGGCCTACGCTTGCATATGGTGTACCCATATGGTACAACATTAGTGCAAGCCTAATGGAAAAAATCCGCATGTTCGAAAGAAAGTGCATAAGAGTTTGCATCAATAAATATAGAAAACCGGAGTCCGAGTACAAACATTTTTACTCCAATAAATATTTGTACAAGGAATCAAAAATCATAAGAATTGATAATTTTATTATAAAATTAATTCGAAATCACTATGATAGAGCATTAAATACTCCAGAAAATGGTTTAATATCGCATATATTTTACCACAATGAGGAGTACATCAAGAAGACTTTGCTCACGGGCTTCATAGCCCCTGAGCATTTCATCTTCTTAGACAAGTATGGTTATATACAAAATCAAAATCATGTCCCTATACTATTTCATTATAGTAGACGGGCTACATGTAAAAAAATTGAATATGATCCAGGTAACATCAATCCAGATAATATGAAATATGACATGTCTATACCAGATAAAGACAAATCAATTAGAAATAATTATTGGTGGTTAAGCACTTCATAAAAAAAAAAAAATAAGCATAAAAGAATTATTAGATTAGTGTTATTTTAATATTAAAATAATACAAGCTAGTTTATAAGTTTTTTTAATTAGTTGTAAGAATAGGGTAAGTTAGGTTAGGGTTTTATTAAAAAAAAAAAAATGTAAAAATTGCGTTTTTAAATTTTATTGCAATTAATTAAAATTTTGAAATTAATACATACTTAAAAGTATGATTAAAATATTAGTAAGAGTTCATAATAATTATTAAGAATAACTATTTAACATAAAAAAAACACTTCAATTTTTACATGTTAATTTTTAATATAAGAAAAACCTTTTTTGTTAACTATTTTTGTAGGTTAAGTTATTATAAGACTGTAAGAAAATAACAAAATAAAAGTTCAACTAAAAAAAAAAAAAAAAAAATTTTCACTATTACAATATCAATAATAAATTATATTTTTTTTATTAGATATGATCTAACCAAGATTTGGACCCGAGACGTTTATTTATTTATTTAAATATTAAGCAATCTGTAACTTATTAAGTAAAGTTAATATCGATTACAATAAGTGATAGTTCATTATTTTAAAACATAACTTAAATTAGTATTGAGGTCAGAATGTTTAACAATATTTTTTTTTTTGTTTTTCATCAATTCATCAAGTCTATTTAGACAAGGGTTCAGTTTCTTTAATCGTTATATTCACTTAGCCGTTGATTACTCGACTGTAGCTATTATATAAGATGATGAATACATAAATGTTAATTTCGTGCGCCATCTATTATCTTGCACAAGATTTATTTATATATTTTCATTAAATCTTATTTTATATTGCGGTATACACTATTACGATAAACTTATAAAATTTTACGATATTTTTTTATTAGATATGATCTGACTGGGATCTGACTGGGGTTTGAACCCGAGACTTTCTGCATGAAAAGTGACATCTTTACTACTACTTCATTGGTCAGATAAAAGTTTCATAATTATAAGAAAAATTAATTCAACTATTATTCAAAACTCAATTTTATATCATTCGGTAATTTTTAAATATAATCGGGGTGCTTTTCCCAAGTAATACCTAAAAGTATTACCATTATGTAAAAGAACTAAAACAAAATTCTTGTTGTTAATTCTAAGATTGTCTAAGATCTATCTAGATTGAAAAATATTATTAAAAGAGGTAAGTGTTTGAACTGTTTAAAGTTATTTTGATGCAGATTTAGCAAAGTTATCTAAAAATTTTTAAATCTCGTTTGAATCTAATTTTTTGAAAAATATTTGGATTTGAAACTTTAAACCCATACGATAATTAATTAAGGACTATAATAAATAACGACTTGAAGAAATTCGGGAAATAAAGTGATCACCCAACAGAATAGTCAATTTTATACAAACTATATAATTTTATTACTTTTTTTTTAATATGATGTACACAATAAAAGCGACTAAAATACAAAAACAAATTCAATTCAATTAAATACAACATAAATATAAATTAAATTTAATTTAAATATCTTAGTAAATTCTATACAATACTTCACATTATATTAATCTTGGACATTATCTTAATCCATTATACAAATCAAGATGTGAAAACAATTTCATTCAAAAATAAATTCTCTTTTAATATGTACTCGTATATTTATGTATGCGATCAAGTTCATTGAACTTTCAACTCAATTTCAAATTATTATTACAATTACAATAATTGTAAATTACAATCGAAATGAAATTGAAAATTAAAAAAAATGTATATAAACATAACCTAATTTTTTTTTTTTAAAATTACTTGAAAACTTAAAATTTCAAATTTAATAAAGAAAAAAAAATCCCATCAATTAAACTTTAAAAAAAAAAAAATAAAACTCAATTTGTAAAAAATTACATTGAAAGAAAAATTAAAACGGATATTATTTGATATTTTATATAATGAAAATTCAGGATTATAATAGAAAATAGGAAAGAAAATGAGAAAAAAAAATAACAAGAAAATGAGAAAAAAAAATAATAAAACAAAAAGTATAATACTATTAATATAAAATTGTAAAATTAATATAATCTTACACAATTATTATTGTCCCTTTCCTTTTCTTTTACAATTTTTTTTTTTTTATTTCATATTGTTTTTATTTTTTTTTATTTCATTTGTTTCTTTTTTCTTATATTTGTATAAATGTGTGTATATATATATATATATATATATGTTTATATATGTATATATATATATTAATACGTATATATATAGAATTGTAAAGTATTAACTAATAAATAGCTTTGAAACTAACTACTAAAATAAATGACTTGATATATATGTATATATATAAATATATATATATACATTTTATTCGTTTCCAAAGCTATTTAAAAATTATATATATACTCGTATATATTTATGTATTTTGTTAATATACTTCCCGGTATATATACTTAATATATATATAAATTTAATGTAAATATTTAAGTCATACAACTGAAATCTCCCAATGTAATACAAAATTAAAGAAATCAGATTTCTGAAGCTATTTTATTATTATATTTTTTTATATATTTATATTTATAAATGTTGCTGATGTTGCTGATGTCTCTACTTTTATATACAAATATATACGAGAATATTTAATTAGATATTGTATTTTAATATAGTATATAAGAATAAGGAATGAAAAGAATGTCATCATAACAAAATACTATACACTATACATATATTTATTTCATTTATTTTACTATCTAATATGATATTAAAAAAACTTGTAGTATCTAGTATCTACTACCTTCTACAAGTCTATGCACCCTTTACTTCTGTACTCGTATTATAAAATATTTCCATTTTCTAAAATAAAAATTCCCTTTTTCTAATATATTATTTGATTACTCTGATTACTATACTAAATATTTACTACTACTGTTATGACTACATTTTACTACTATATTAATGGTTTCTACTACTACCACATATTATAATTTCATTTTCTGATACTATATACTACTACGCCATTTCTATTATATATATATATATATATATATTTTCTCTATATATAGGTATATATATAAAAAGATTTCCGCATGTTATGTTGTGATAAGGAATCAAATTTTCATCATTTTTCAATTCTTGTAAAGTTTCTGTGTGTGTATTTTTTTTTATTTGTCAAAAAGTTTGGGTAATTTTTATTTTTATTGTTGTCACTGTTATTGTTGTTGTTGTTCGTTGAAACCATTTGTTTTTTTTTTGTTGTTGGTATTTACAGTTTTATTTTCTTAAATGTTTCAAATTTTTGCACTAAAACTCAACTCACTACTGGGATTGAAATAAAAGTACAATATTTTTTTTTTTTGGTAATAAATATATAAGGATATATGCATATATATACTTATATACATATATATATACAAAAAAAAAACAGGAATTAATTCAGAAAAAAAAGGATATGAAAATATATATATATAAAATAAACTTATATAGAATAAAAAAACGGAAGAGAAAATGAAAATTGCTTGTTTATGTCAATGTAACAGTAAACCGGGATGCATTTTTATTTTTTTTATTTTTATTGCATGCAATTTTTTAAAACTGCATTTTTTTAGTATTATATTATATTTATATATATGTATCAATATTTGTATATTTATATTAATAAATATTGTGTATACATAAGAATGTAGGTGTATAAAAAAGGTATTTATAATATGAGATCCCGGTAAACTTTTATTGCAGATTTATGTATATACAAACCTATGAATATATATATATATGTACATACAATTTAATTAAGAATACAAAACATAATTGTACATAATATGTATGTATATACATAAAAATTGTTCTATTATATATCTTTTGTATATTTTAATGTAATTTTAGCATTTAATCAAGATGTTTTTTTTTACATGTAATGTGTTTCTTAATTTGAATATATAATTATATTATTTTTAACATGTATATATATATGTTAAAAATAAAACTGAAAAAATTAACAAACACTATTATATACAGTTTTAAGTTATATTTAAAAGAAAAATTTTAAACTTTGCGAACAAATGAATGCTATAAAAATTGTTTGTTTTACAGTTTCCGGATCCGGATCATGGGGGAGTAAAAAAAAACTTCTTTCCTATTAATTTTTATAATTTTAAATGGTTTTAAATTGATATAAATGGAAGATTAAACATAAAACAGATATAGATAATTAATTATAGTTATCTATTTCTATGAAATACATTATTTTTTTTTTTAAATTTTAAAAATCACAGACAATAATTTAAAGGAATTTTTAGTTTAATTTAAAATGTGCTATACTGTACAGTCATTTTTATTTGATTTGAACATATTATAGGTTCTATTTGTTATTGAATCAATTAATAAAACGTCTGTTGGCTGTTGCATAAATATATTCATAGGATCTGTATATATGTTGGTACTAAAATAAACCGTTAAGCGAAACTCTATTTTTGCAAAATTTTTGATCAAAATCAAATCTTCTAAACGGTTCAAGCTAGAAACTTGAAATTTTGAAAGAAGTTAGATCTTCAGAAATTACTAGGAGTCGGTTAACAAAATTTATTTTGTCACGCCCCCTGTTTAGGATCTGTAAGAGGTCGAAAATTGAAATTTGTTATTTTTTAGCACCTGCAGCTTAAATACAAGCATAAAATTTTTTTAAGTAATAAACAAAATTTAAAGCTGCAACATTATATTTCAATACGTATCAAGGGTTATTCTAAAATTCTAAAGGGGATCTTTAAATTGAAGAAAGTGTATCTTAGTTTTAACCATTTTTGCTTAAAATAATAAAATTCTAAATTTTGGTGGAATTCACAATTTAGTTCCTAGAACATAAAAAAATGGATGTGTGGATGAGCAGATTCTCGACGATCATCATAAGTTTGCTTGGCAAAAATTTGGGAACTTTCGTTTTAATTTTTATTTCCTAATAGCCCTTCAATGATTAGGACTTAAAAATTAAAACTTTGATGTTTTTATAAACCAATAACTTATTCACCAGTGTATGTTTTTCTAAAATTAAACTTTAACATTGAAGCTCCAACATTATATTCCGCACTTGTTAAAAGATTTTCTTGAGTGCATTGGGATTCTATTCTAAGTATTGCTTGCACTATTATTCATAATTAATAATAAATTGATGAAATAGCTAAATTATAATATCATTTATTTTTACAAATATTTTTATAAAAATAAATAATAAAATACTCAGTAGGAAACACTATATAATTTTGAAAATGTGCTTATTTAAAAATTCTTGGCTTTTTTCAACAATTGTTTAAATAGACTGTCAAGACAATATTTTGTCAGTCAGTTGTTAGCGACAGTCTCTACAGGTAGTAGAAAATTATTAAGTTTTTAAATCATATAAAACTTTATATAAATAAAATTAAAATTACAAAATTTTGGGATTACAATATGCATTTAGTTTTCTAAATATATTTTACTCTCCCTTAAAAATTATTCCAAATTATTTTTTTATTATTTTGTTTTTTTCTTCACCTTCCCATCTCTGCTCGTGTTTTTTTTTTGTATTTCATTGTACTTTTTTTTCGTATTTCCTTTTCCTTCCAAAAAAAAAAAAGAACAAAAATTTTAAAATAGAGGAAAAAAAAAATTCACGTACATTTTATGAACCATTAAAGTCCTTTGAACTAATACACAAAAAAACACAATTTTTAAAGATGGGGATAAATGTATTAGATGAGACAAGAGTGGGAGTAGTAGTCACTAGTCAGTAGTCAGTATACTCAGCAGATGAAGAAGTATGGAATGCTTTAAAATTGAACATAGTGTATTAAAGTTTGGGTGTTTGTTTTGTATTTTCCGTATTTGAAGAAATGTTTTCTTTATTTTGTGTTTTCTTTCTCACTCTTTTCTACTCTCCCTTCCTTTCCCATTCTCTCAATAGAGATAATAAAGAATAAACATAAAATAAAAAAATTTATTGTATTATTACTGCATTAGATGGGGTATTATTTGAAACATAATGTGTATTTTATTTAATACTCGTATATGTGTATAAGTTTGTGCAATTGCAAAAAGTTTTTATGTCTTAAAAGAGTGCGATGCGATTTATAAAAATGAAAAAAAAAGAGATAGAACTATATTTTTGTATCTATAGTTTTATATATTTTATTTACTAACTATAAATGTTTTACTTTTATTTTGTTTTATTGTATATCTATATTTATTTATAAAAGATTCTCTGTGACTAAGAAATTTAATTGCATAAAATGAAAGGAAGATTTTGTTTTCAGCACTTCATTCAATTTCATCTCATCATTTTGTAAATTATTTTTTTTTATGAATTTAATTGAATATTATGGTATTATAAAAGAGGATTAATATACTTTAAAAATGTAATAATTAAATTTTTTTTTTATTTTTAAATACATTGAAAATATGTATAATGTATATATTTTATGGACATCCATTGAATTTTAGTGTTTAGAAATTTTTAGGCCAAGGAATTTTATTTTATTAAAATAATTAAATTATTTTAAATGTTTAAACAATACGGAACAATAACAATACGGATGTAGTATTTGGTTTGGATGAATGGGGAATTAAGGATGAATCGGAAATAATAGTTAAGGATAGTATATAGGATTGAGATGTCAAAGGAGAGGTTTGGGTTATTTTGTAATAATTTAAGCAATTATTCGTAGAATTTAACTTAAATATAAGAAAATAATGGTTCAGAAAATCCGAATATGAAAATCCAAAATGCATCAAAATCCAAAATCTAAGCAATTGAATAATATAATTCTGTAAAAGGCGTATAACTATAATTTTGGATTCAACTATAAAATCTTTTGAAAATCAGAGTGTCACAAATATATAATTACTATATATATCCATAAATACTATGGAACAAGGGTATAAGCGTATAACTATATGAATTCAAATCTAAATTTGCTTGTAAGTTCAATATTTTTTCATATATAACAATTTGGTAACAAAGCATTTAATATAATGGGTGCTACGGTTTCCAAACCTCCGCTAAACAAATTTTTGGAACCCTAATTTAACGGCTGTGTGGCACAGTGGTTGAGTACCGACCTTTCATGCGGAATGGTTCGGATTCGAATTCTAGTGAAAGTGCATTCGCAATTGGGTTCAAATTAATGGCATAATCAATAATTAATAATTATATATCTTTAATAAAAAATACATTAATATAACAATATAAACAAATGCAAAATATATACATATAATTGAATAATATAACTCACAGATATAGAATACCATATAACTCAAATACAAATTATTACAATATAAACAAAAAATAGAATTATAAATATTGAAAATCTAAGACGTTTCTGCATGTTATGAGGCCCAGTACTATCTCATGTTTAAATTGTATGTGGAATTCAATAAGACCAATTGGTTATTGCAGTTGGTTATTGAAATCAAAAAGTGAACAACTTGTTATTTATTATATAACAAGAATATAGTACAAATTATTAAACTACTTTGTTGATATAATGTGGCCAATTAATATTCACCATATTAATTTAAACGTTGCATAGTTTCTATTATTACAGCTCATCACAAGGAAAGCTTCAACTTGAGTGATTCAAAAATAGAGTAAATTAAGAGATTAGAGTAAATTAATGTTAATTTACATCAAATAATTTATTAATTTATGGCCTCGGCGGTGTAGTAACTATTAGGTAATCATTTAACTTATTAACAGAGGAAGTTCGAGTTCGCTTACCGTACAGTTCATAAAATATTTCTTTCAAAATATATTTTAGCTTTAAAAAATAGCCTTGGTGACCAAATATAACTTAAATGTAAAATATGTAACATAAACAAAATATATAATATTACTTTTAAATTAATAGACAGTATTGAAAGCAAAATGCAAAACGGATTTCAAGCTAAGACTTAGGTATTAGGATGTCATATGATATCCTCAATTTAAAACTATCCTTACATTAATAAATTATTTAAATTTTGAAAATAAAAATAACAAACCTATTTTATTAAAATTAAAACCTAAAATTAATTGTAAGCATTTTTATATCGTAAAAAAGTTACGATATGTGTAATTATTTACTTAGATAACTAATTAAGAAATAATGCTTACAAAAAAAAAAAAGTAAGTATATAAAAGTATATAATGAAAAAAATTCTAAAAACGATAGAATCTCGAATGAAATGATTTTATTTCAATGGAAATGACACCTAAAACAATCTTCATTAATCAAAACACATCTTCAAAAAAAAAAAGGAAAAACAAAGTAAAATAATACTAATTCAATTTAAAAAAACAAATAAAAAAAAATACAACAAAAAAAAATGATTAATAAAACACAACTTCAAAGTAAATTTCATTTTAAGAAGTTAAAGTTAGCTTCTTATATAAATTAGTACTTGCGCATAAAACATTTTACAAGAAAATAAAAATCGAACTTTTCAAACTCAACAAAATTATATAAAACAAACAAATATAAATATTACAAATAAAAACGGTAAACATTTCTAAACAACAAGACAACATAAATAGTTATCAAAGCAACAGTACATGTAAAATAAAAATACAAAAAAAAATTAAAATATGTAAAGAAAAATCAAAAAAATTGCATTACAGAAAATACCGTTATCTTATATGAGAAATCTCAATTGATAAACAAAAAACAACAACGTATGAGTTTTCAACAAAAGAAATAAAAAACAAATGTTATTACAGTTTAAATAACTGTATATTATAGGATAGTACATATATATCATTTTATTGATATTATTTGTACAGATAAATTGGGGTGTAATAAACGCATTCAATTGCATTGGTTCAAAATGTGTTTTGTTGGATGAGTTCGATTATAAAACGAGAAAGAGTGTGGTAGAGTAGACTGTGTCAACTCTGTGTCAACTTTCAGACACCCAGCTTCATTAGGTGTAGATTAATGCTCATATAAAATAAGAAGTTGCATGGCAGCTACTCGAACCCATGGACCAAAATGGCTAGATTTAAATAGCGATGACGGCTATTGCAAAAAACGAATTTGCGAAAATTTCAAGATCCTAGCTCCTTTAGTTTTTGAGTTATCGTGGTGACGGACGGACGGAATAATTTACATAGCCAAATCGATTTATTTTTCGATTCTGATCCGATCCATACACTTGAGTCTATATCTACCCCCCCTCCTTCTCTGTGTCACAAACGTAATGGCAAATTTATTATACCCTTTGACTATCTAGTCATACGGGTATAAAAATAAAATATAAATGTTCTGTTGATGGATGTTTTCTAAAATAGAAAATAAAATATCATAAATTATCATAAGCTGACCAAAAAATATTTAATTATAATTGTTTATGAATAATTGTTTTCTAAGTATATTTTTTTAAATTACCTAATGAAAATAAAATCAAAATAAATCATATTTTCATATTAAAAAGAAAAATATTTAAGTTATTTATTATATACTTTTATTTTAACTTGCCATTGTCTATGCGTTTATATTTCATTCTGTCAGTTAGTGATATAAAAATATTAGAAATCTGACTATAAATTCATAGGAGTTGTGTGGTGTAGTGGTTAGCAAAGTGGCTTCAGCTGTAAAAAGATCTGAGTTCGATACTCGTTAAAAAATAACTTTTTTTTTAAAAATATAAATACTAAAAAGAGGAAAAAAAATGGACGAACTTCTTATTTTTAAAGGTAGAGTTCGAACTTATTCTTTTCGGAAGATGAAAATATCATCAATAAACCCAATAGCTTCACCGATCTATAGATTGTTCTTATCATATGACTTTGATGAGCCATGTATGGTGTTTTTATTACTTTTGTTATTTAAATCCGTTATGCGGACCCCAATTTTTACTAAACTCTTGATCACTTATATCTTCTAGAAAGTTTGAGTTAGAAACTTAAAATTTTGAGAAGAGTTATATCTTAAAAGATAAATATGAGTCTTTTAAAAAGAACTTTTTAAAATACATACTCCTTTAAGACTCTAGGTGGGCTCAAACTCTAAAAAATTGCAGTCCAAATTGTTTTGAAAATGTATATATAAAAGATCTCCAACAATTTATTTTAAAAAAAAAATCCAATTTACTATTACTATACTATCCAATTACTATAATCACGGTCATTCAGTGACGGGCCGACAGCTAGTATCTTAATATTAATTAATTTAATATTTTAATTTCCAATAAGTAATTAGAATTTGAAATGAAAATTCATTAGTAGGACATTAATAAAATGTATGTTTTAACAGATGGAATCTCAAAATGAATTAATATATATTAAAATTTCGAATTTAATACAAAAAGGTTTTTTTTTAGGTCTGTACGACCGCGTAACGAAATTCGGAATTTGGATTCGAAAGATTTGTGAATGTAAAATTCCTGGGTACCGGATACCGAGTATCGAATGCGATTACAAATAAATGTCATTTAAGTTGCTATCAAAATTAATCGAACTTTAAATTGTCATTATTTGTTTATGTCAAAAAATATTCAAAAGCATAGTCTTACTTTTAATGGTAAATTTAAATTTGAATTGATGAAATTCTAAAACTAAAATATTGCATACTTCAAATTGCAGAATATCAATCTATCGAATACGAAATTCGCAGTAGGTCAGCAGATTAAAAGACTATTTATTATTAAATATTTAAGTTAGAAAAGTTTCTAATAAAGTTTTTTTTATGTACATCATACTCTCATACGGGTTGTACAATATTTAGATCTTAGAATAAGTATGTATTGACTTCTAAAAACCGTTCTAATGAACATTCTTCCAAAAAAATCTTTAAATTATTTAGTGCTGGTTTGATAGTAAAATATATTTTACTTTATATAAATATATATTTTTGACAACTAACATTATAAACGTAATAATAAATTATTGAACATAAATCTAAATATAAAAAAAAGATAACTATACTTTCCCAGTAGGGTGAAGAAATTTTATTTTTTTATTTATTTATACATATATATTTTGTTTCTATATTTTTTTCTTATTATTATTATTGTTATTATTATTAAATATATATTATTATTTTCCTAAATACTAAAACACTCATTCATTCACTCACTCACTCAAAAATCGATACTTTAGATGAGAAAATTTATCACTTGGATAAATTTCATTTCATATTTCACTTACCACTATATTTTTTTTTTTAAATCAAAAAAATAACAACAAGAAAAAATAAAATAAACAAATAAAATAAAATAACAAAATACATATACACAAACGCAAAAAAAAAAAAAAACAAAACATTTATAAATACAATAACAAAATATTAAATGAAAATCCTGGAAAATGCAATACAATATGCATTGCATTCTCTTTTACTTGCGCACATCAAAATTTCAAAAAAAAAATTCTACAAAAATAACAATACAAAATTAAAAAACTACACACAACTGTAAAAAGGTTTCCTAATTTATTTATGTATGTAATTTATATATATATATATACACACATATATATTAACATACCAATTAAGCTGCAATACAAAATGTTCCCAATAAAAATTTTTGTATCCCCAGAAAATCGATTTTTTCGCACATGGATGTATACATATTTATATACGTATATAAAATAAAAAATTTTCATTTTTAATATGTATTCACATATACGTACTATACTCATACTATTAGTTCTTTAAATGTTCATCGTTTATGGTATGAATGTGTGTGTGTGTGTGTATATAATAAAAGCAAAGCATATATATACAAGGAAAAATAAATGTCCTGAATTTTTTATAAATGTGTGTAGCTTTTTTATTTTTTATTGTAAAATGTACAGAGCACCAGCTGGTGAAAATTGGAGCAGGTTCTACACATTTAATACATTTTTTTAATACAAATAAAACAACAACAACATTTACTAGTAAAACTATGATATACACAGAAAAACCGGTTTTTATTTTTCCAAAAGTACATATACGCATATATTTACACATATACATATGTATATATAACATTTATTATTATTATCAAAATAATTAAACTAATTTTCTTAACTTTGATTAAGATAAAGAAGAAAGAAAAGATAGAATGTTGAAAGAGAATATTATGTGAGATTATGAGAATTTAGAATTGAGATTTGAGAACTTAGAAATAAAAGAGAGTTTATTTTATTTATTTACCGTGAGTTGTGACTTGTGAGTGTTGGATTGGATGGAACTTGGAATTTTATTTTTCTTAATTTTTAGTGCTTTATTAAAAAAAGCTTCAACCCGGCATTTATTAATTTTTTTGTTTTGTTTTTTTTTTTTTTTCTTTTTTTTGTTGCCAAAATTAAATAAAATATTTTTGTATATAGGAAATTACATTTACATATAGTTGCAAAATTTAATTCTTAATAACAAAAAAAAAAAAACTGTTATAAAATGTGAATGTACGTTAAATTACATGAAATATATAACTATGTATAAATATAAATGTACATATATATGGAACTGTTTATATTGTATATAATATATATTATATTGGTATATGTATAAATAAGAATTTAAAATTATATGAATGAGAAAAAAAAAAAGAAAATTTAAAAATATGAAAAGGACAATAAAATTATGTAGCAACTAGCAACAGCAACACAAACATAAAAATTGAAAGAGAATTATTATATTTATTTTTTATTATTTAAAATACAAATTACAGAATTTAGACATTTAATTTAAATTTTATTTAATTTAATTTAAATGATTGTGTTTTTTTTTAATCAAGTCTTTAATCCCAATATTTGTTTAACATTTATATCCAATTCATCTAGGCCATGAAAGTCGTGCGCATTAACAGGAGCATTTCTCAAAGTTTTAAATTGACATTTTAATTAAAACAGTTATTCTTGATTGATGTTAGATTTTATAAAAAACCAACCCTCTCAAAATTTAGTTAAAATAATAAAATATATATTATGATATGACTGTGGCTTCGGTAATGTTATGTTATGTGTAAGTATTTGGCTTATTAACTTAGGCTATGCGGGTTTGATTCCCATTTGAAAAGTCATTTTTCTTTACAAATATCCATGGTAACCAAATATATATGTAAAAAAATATATTATGTAAAGAAAATGCAAAATACCTATAAAATTAATATAAAATGTTGCCAAGGCCCATATTCGAAAAGAAAAGGACCCATCAATTTGTCAAAAAATTAATTTAAACCTTTCATTTATTTATTAACTTATATAATATTCTAAATATATAAATTTAAAATTGGTTTAATATCATATGTATATGAAATTATATGATAATTAGAATATTAAAAATTCAAGTGAATTCACAAAAATTTTATGGCAAGAGTATATATAATGCAAATCTTAATGAATATTTTATCTTATAGAATCGCAGTAATTTATAAATATCAGCTATTTTCCAAGTTTAACATCTTTTAAAACATGCTATGGATTCATATATTATTACTACAATTGTTAAAAGACCTAAATATAATTATATACATATACTGGTTGTACATATCACGCTTTAAATCCAAGCCTTGAGTAAACAAGGATAATCAATTTATTATAGAAATGAGTTTTTTAAATTAATATAAATTACCTCAGTTCTGTTGAATATTATACCTACTAAATTTTTTCTACTTTAAATTTAATTAAACTATGAAAAAGTTTATTTATTTGTTCTAATAACTCACAGATGAAATTTTGAAAATATCATTTAAGTATTAGATCAAATCGAATATTAAGACAGGATAGGAACATGAGTTGTCTAGAAAATTTCAATACAGCAAACACCTACTGATGAGTCTAGTAATGTTAGAAAAACATGTTATTCTAAACTATTTAAGATTGAATTTATTAAATAAAATTTATTTAAATCTCATAACCTATTAAAGTTCATTGAACTATAAAAATGTCGGATTTAGATTTAAATATGTAGTATAAATAAATATCTAAATCATATGAATATTTTTATTTAAAAGGTAATTCAAAATTAGATTAAAGATTATTCAAATAGATTGATATGCAAGACGATCGATATGGTTTGAGTGCTTAATAACTTTTTAAATTTATTTATATTTTTTATTTTTATTTCAGAATTTTGAGAAGAAAACTTGAGGAATTGGAAATGGAACAGTACACAACAGAACATCGATCAACAAATGTTGAATTTTATTTTGAAAATCTAATGTTGAATTTAATTTTGAAATTTTAATTTGATAATGAGCGATGAAGATTTCCCATTGAATGGTTTCGTAAACAAGCACAATTGCAGGATATTTTCTACGGAGAATCCAAGAACAGTTCATCTGCGACAGTTACACCAACTTACGTGTACTGTTTCAAGCAGTGTATTGTCTGAAAGGATCATTGGTTCATATATCTTTGAAAATGCACATGGCGCCTCAGTTACGATTACTGGTGCTCGAACGATGCTGTACAATTTTTTGAGGCCAGCTGTAGAAAACCATCCACAGTTGTGGTTCCAACAAGATGTAACCACAGCCCACACTGCAAGGGACACAATGGCTCTGTTACGGGAACTCTTTGGGGAACGCATTATTTCGCGCAGAAGCGATTTCAATTGGCCCCCACGTTCACCGAATTTAACAGCGCAAGACGGTTTTCTGTGGAGTTATTTGAAAGAAAGGGTATACGTTAACAAGCCAGCGACCATACCAGAGCTAAAACAAAACATTCGGAATGAAATTCAAGCCATAACACCGGAAATTTTACGAAAAATTATGGAAAATGTACTGGAAAGAGCACGAATATGCGGAGCCGAAAATGGTCACCACTTGCGGGATATAATTTTTCATACTTAGCTAAAAATATTCCCCATTAATATACTGTATAACAAAAATATAATAATAATTAACCATTAAATAAAAAAGTTATTGAACATTAAAACCATATTGGTCGTTTTGCGCCACCCTGTATTATTATAAAAAATCTTGGTACTTTTTAATATTATGAGTTAAATAAAATAATTTTGCAAAATATGGTGTATTAGGGAAAGAACATGATTGGTTTAAGAGTTTCATTTCTCAGAGGAAACAAAGGGTTCGGATAAATGATGTTACGTCATCTTCCATGTTTGATGAATTTGGTGTTCCCCAGGGATCCGTACTGGGTGTCGTTCTTTTTTTAATATATATAAATAATATAAAGGAGGCTTTAAAATTTAGTAAAGTGTCACTATTTGCTGATGATTGTCTTATATACATAGCTGGGAAAAATTTTAAAGAAATCGAAAGTAAGCTAAATGAGGATCTAAAAGATGTGTATAATTGGATAAATATGAATAAATTAAAATTAAATATTAATAAAACCAAATGTATGATTTTTAACTCCAAACATAATCCAATTATAAAAATAGGCAATGAACAAATTGAGGTGGTAAATAGCTTTAAATATTTAGGTTTTATTATTGATAATAAATTAAGTTTTGATGAACATATCAATGGAATAAGTAACAAAATATCCAAGAAAATTGGTTTTTTAGGAAGATTTCGAAATACTATTGATCAAAAAACAGCAATTTTATTATATAACTCGCTAATACTTCCCCATTTTGATTACTCAGCATCAATTATCTTCTGTACTAAATCGGAATTTATCACAAGATTACAAGTCCTTCAAAACAAAGCTATGAGAGTTATATTAAAATGTGACCGATACACTTCGTTATGGCAGATGAATACAAGACTGAATTGGATGAGTGTCATCCAAAGAGCCATTTTCAAGGTACTAGTTTTTATATTTAAAATTAAAAACAATCTTTTACCTCGATATTTAGCAAACAATTTAACATATGTCAGTGAAGTAACTAACTATAATCTTCGGAATTCCAACAACTTTAGAATGCACAGATTCAATAAGGTGGCAACAAAAAATTCAGTTATGTATAAGGGAGTTCAAATTTTTAATGAAATGCCGAGTAGTATTAAATTAGAAAGAAATATTAACAAATTTATTAAATTGGTGAAGGATGTGATTAGGAATAAATTTTAAATTTTTTTTAATTTTTTTAAATTTTAAATTTTTTTTAATATTTCAAGCTTGTATATTTTGTCTCAGAATTCTAGTTGATCTTTTTATTTAATGATTGATAAATTTAATGGTTTTTTTTGTTTATAATATAACTAATATTCTTAACACTGGATTATAATTTGAAGTAAATGTTAATGTAATATTATTTGTAAAAGTTTTTATTAAACTAATAAATTAATAAATAAATAATCTTAATTAATAATATTGTTATTTCTTTAAAAATTCAAAGTAACCTTGGCAATATTTTATTATATGTATATATATCTGTAAATATCAATATGTATATTTAATAATATACTTAAATATTAAAAATATAAAATAAAGTCATAGTAATTCAAGTTCAATTGTTTTAATTATTATCCACTTAAAATGTCTCCTTTTTACTTATCCACTTATATTTTATATACTTTCTCATACCCTAAATACTCTAGGCTCTTTTACTTCCTCCTTCTTATCTATCACGTCTATATTTTACTTTCTGTACAATTTCAATTTCCTTTTCCTAAAAAAAGCTAAAAATAGTAATAAAAAAACTAAATGGTATCTAAAGAAGTTAAATCATAAATTTTGACTTTATTTAAGTAATTGCCATATATATATTATAAATATATGTATATAGAATTATGTAAATTATTTGTAGACATGTATAGTATATTTTATTAGGTTCGTAAAGTTTATAAAAATAGAAAAAAATATAAAACATAAAATAATGGTTATGTATACAAGTAAAACAAATATTATAATTATATGCAAGTTATATTTAAAGTTTTTAAGTTCAAAGTAAATGCCATTTAATTGAAATTTCAACAAGAATTTAAGGAATACCAACAAAATATAAAAATCCAGGATTACATTTTAATATTTTTTTTTAAGATTTAATATTTTTTTTTTTTAAGATTTTTTTTTGGGATTATGAATACGTGGGATATTTTTATAAATATATATATTATATGTATATATATATTTTTTCAATACTAAAGTTATTTTTTATTAGGTGCTATATTTTGGTGTTTTAGTATTTTACACCAATTCAATTTCCAATGTGTAAGAAAAAGTTAAATATTTTTTAATAATATAAAAAAAATTTTATAATGTTGGTTTTTATATACTAACACTTAAACACTAATTTAATGTGAAGAGAGTATATACTATAATATCTACATAATGTTTTGAATTGCATCAATTTATTTATTTTTCTAAGAACTTTTTAAAATTAAATTATTTTATATTTTTTTTATTATAATTTAAGTCAAATATTTTTTTTTAAATCCAAATTATTATACCCGTATGACTGTAGGTAAAAAGGGTATACAAAATTTGACATTACATTTATGACGTAGAGAAGGAGGGAGGGTAGATATAGACTCAAAAGTATTGATCGGATCAGAATCGAAAAATAAATCTATTTATGTATGCCAACGGCAAATTTAGTCGGTGTTGTAGAAGAGGTTTGAAACTGCCTTTTAACTTATATTTTCTTTTGTACATAACTGAAAGTCTAATTTGGGTTGTGTATTTAAAATTTTGCCAAAAGTAATTATCTGGATGATATTATGTCGTTATTACAATCATATGAGTATCCCAGAATTGACACAGTCTACTCTATTACACTCTACCTAGTTTTAAATTCAAAATTGGTGAGATTTAATAATGATTTTCTTTGTAATGAAAGTTTCTACTGTAAACGGTTTGTCTTTAACTGTTATTTGATATTTTCACTTCAAAAACAATAATTTTCACTTTATGTGCCAGATTTTTGATTAGTTTACGATTTGAAATGCGATAATTTATTTTTGAAATGCAAATTTTTTTTTTAAATGCAAGTTAAATTCCTTAAAGATGATCTTCTGGTGAATTGTGAATACAAGGAAAAATATTTTAATTGAAAATAAAAATATTGAAAATAATATAATTTTTCTTTACAAATGCTTTTGGTAACAAAATATAGTTCAATATACAAATATATAACATAAACAATATAAATAATATTACTTATAAATTAATAGAAAGTATTGGAAGTGTGATGCACAATGGGTCGCAAAGCCTACGTGTTAAGGCGATGACCCAATATACGGGTCGCTTCTAGCGCCGTTTTGAGGTTTAAGTAGAACATTGATTTAAATTAAACTTGACCAAATAGAAGAGTGATGCTAGTAGAGCAACTTCTACTTTTGCTCGCGTTGACTTTATATCCTCTTTTTTTTTTAAAGTTTATTTTTAATATGAAAAAAACTTTATGGTGATTTTATAATTCATTCAATTTGAAAGATAAACAATTAAAAAGCAACACTGGCATTTTTCTTTTGTTTAGAACGCGACGCTAGAAACGACGCTAGAACCAGCGCTAGAAATGAATCGACTATTGGATCATCACCTTTACTGTGGCACTTGCTATCCCCCATAACAAACACCAAACATATCAACAAATTACATAAATTGGGTTGTTTTTTAAATGTAAAATTAAAAAAAAATACTATTGATTGATTATAATTGAAAGTCCTATTAGAAATTAAATTATTAAATTTATATAGCTCATTCAATCTATTTAATACTACCAAGTAATTTTTAAATCTAATATAACTATAAGATTTTTAAACAAAAAGTTTCCCTCCTTAATATCAAATAATTATTACAATTGGAATAATCAGAATATAGAATAAAAATTTATTAAAAATTAAGTTAACGCTGCTTAAAAAATAACTAAAAATTTATAAAACATTTTTCAACAACAATATTTAAAATAAATTTTATTTTATTTAATTTTTATTTTCGAAAGTTCGCTTTAAATTTTCTACCTATTTATTTTTAGTATTTAGTTGATATTTTCATTCATCAAATCACCATTCCATTCCCCAGCATTTTAACAAATACTACTTGTTTTTTTTACTCCAAAACATTTTCACAGTATCTAGAATACATATACACAAAAAACAAATCTCTACAATTACAAATTCAGAATTACAAACATTAACAAAGTAAAATATTATCCTTTATATTTTTATAATTTAATTAATTGTAAATATAAGGATAAAAATCATAAAGTTGACAACATAGTTTGATGTAAATTTCTAACCTGAAGTCGAACGTTATTTCATTTCCATTAACTTCACCTCATTGCGTTTAAAATCTCACTTTTCGATCCATTTTAGTATTGTAGAAGCTTTTTGTCAAAGCATGTCATTAATGTTTTCTTAATTCGTCAAGAAAAGCCAATTCATTTGCGAATATAATCAATAAAGTTAATAATATTTTATATAAAGTATTTAATTTATCCATTATTTTTATTATTTTTCAGTGAAGTTGCCGTTCTTTATTTTATACTTTTGTTGAGCTCTCTCTCTCTGTTTCTTCAACAACAGTTATGACAATTGTTTCCTGGTGGTACCTCTCTTTTTAATTAATTCTTATCTTTTTGTTCTAGTTCCATAGATATTAGACGTGTTGGGGATCATACGATGTATTCTACAGTATTTTTAAAGCTGCTTCTATTTAACATCAAATACATTAATACTTTTCTGCCGTTTCTTTGGTTTTTTCATGGATAGCAATTCATTGAAAAGATCTCTAATAATGTTTAGACAAAATAGGATATCTTACAAGCCTATTCTACAAATTAATTCTATTAATTCATTTATTTATGAAAACTAGATAAGAAATTAATTTATGACAGTTCTATTTTGATCAATTTCTCATCATCTAATATCAAAGTCAGTTGTGCGAAATAAAAAAAACGAAATTGAATAAAGCAATTGGCGTGTGTGGTAGCTCCTCAATTTAATTGTCCATTAATGATCCAATAAGGGTGCATTAAATTAATGAAAATCTTGATATGGAGTTCCGTAGTTACAGTAGCTTTCTCCTTTTATTTATTTTGCAACAAACAAATTTCATTAGAAATATTTTGGTTCCATCAGTGCTTCAACTCAGGGTTTGAAATGCTATAGTTAAAGCAGCAAAAGCAATGAAATAAGTGATTTTGCTGAAAAGTCACAGCATTTCAATTTAATAAATAAAACTGTGCTTTGCTAGTGCATAAAAAATAAAACGTCAAAACAAAAATGGACGAAAACGAATTGTGAATTATAAGATAATAAAAAATGTCAAATACAACGTTAGCATTTAATTTCTAAAGATAACGATTACAGAATTATAAGATAAAAAACATTTTCAAATACAACGATAGCATAAGCAGTCAAAGCAACTTAATATAATTTTTGAATGCCTTTTGCTTTTTGATCGCAGCATAGCATGGCAGAAGCAATTCTTTTATAAAAAAAAAAGCTTTGAAGATGTTTCACAGCAATAGCATAGCAACAATAAATACTACAAAAAACTACGTAGTTTTTCAAACACTGCTTTAACATGCTTCAGCCAACCCCCAATTTAAAAATATCAAATTTATTCTTGTTATTGACTTTAAAATTCCAGATTCATACAAAAAAATTTCCTTTAAATTTTTCATTTCAATAAAAATGTTCAACCCTGCAATAAAAATTGTTGTTGATTTGTTAAAAAACGGCCCTGCATAATTTCAACAGCATGACAAAATATTGAATTTAAAATTCACCCCGAAACTGTCAAATTAGCAACCCTCCGTTTTTATTTAATGCTCATTTTTTTTTTTAATTCAAATTTTAACTTTCTTTTCTCTCATTTTATTTTTTATTTCTAAATGTGCTCAAAGAAATTAACAAAATTGTTGTGAGTGTATTTGTATATTTTTTTTAACTGTCATTTAAATAAATCTTGACATTTCCCCAGTTATTTTTCTCAGTAAACCTTTGTATACAACAGCCAAAAGAAAAAAACACGAACACATCCAAAAAATAAAATAAAAAAAAGGGAAAAGCTAGTATGAATTTTTCTTTTATTTTCATTTTCCCTATATTTTTTTTTCCATTTTCCAAACATTTTTCCAAACTTAAAAATTTTTTTCAAATCATCAGCCATTAGTACTTGAGTTTTTCGGCCTCTCAGTTGTGTATTTTTAGCACATATCCATATCATAAATTGATAATAATTTTTCTCTGTTTTAATTTTTTTAAAATAATAATTTTCAATATAATTTAAATCTAAAAAAATAATAAAATTAAAAAAAATAATTAATTAAAATAATATTTAAAATAAATATAAATAAAAAAAAAAATAAATATAAAAGAAGAAATAATAAATTGGATAAAAAAAAAATTAATAAAAAACAAAAGATATAAAAGCAGAAAATTAAATTATAATTAAAAAATTTTCATATTTTTTGGAGTTCGGTTTTCATTTCGGATTCGGTATTTTTCAAATTTCATATTCGTATATAATTTTATATTATTTTTCTATTTTCCTTCTGTTGTTTTTTTTACTTTTGGTTTTCTTTTTTTTGGAGAACAAACACAGTGAAAAAAACGCAAAATACACAAACGCAAATACAAACAAACAAAACTAAAAAAAAAAAAAATTCCTTTGTAGATTTTTTTTTTTCATTCATTTTAACACACCAATACATACATACACACTTACATTGAAAACATATATGCGTAAATGTATATATGAATATATATGAAAAAAAAAGAAGAAGAAGTTTTATTGGATTAAAGGTATACACACCTTAAATTTTCCGGAAATTTTTTCATAGTTTTTTTTTTTTTTTTTTTTTATATTTATTTATAATTTTTAATTTAAAATTTAATTTAATTTTTATATTTATTATACAATATTTATATTTAAGTTCAAAAAAATTTTAAAAAAACTTTAATAAGCAGTTATTTTTATTGCAAAAAAATTTTTTAAATTGGATATATAAAGAATATATATATATACAAATTAAAACTTTAATTAAATGATATTTAGTAATCATTTAATTAAATAACATCTTTCAGTAATATACAGTTATGGACATATAATTAAGATTATGAAGAATATAATATTAAATTTTATTTAATACACTGAAAAAAATATTTGAGCTTCTTTCTGTGGGTGTATAGGATAAATTTTTTTGACAATTATTCTGACAATAGTTTTGATTAAATTTCGATATGGGAACAATTTTTGAATAATTTTTGCGACTCAAATTTGGACTATAGTTATGTATTATATTATATATATTAAAAAGTGTTTTCAATTATAGGACCGTGCATGTTAATTGAAAATATAAAAGAAAATTAATAAATGGAATTGAAAAGTTTGAGAAAAAGAAATAAAAACTTTTTTAATAACTTTAAATTAGTTTTCGGATAAAACATTTTATCATCAATATTTTAAAAGTTTATTTTTTTAATTAATTAATTTTTTTTTTATTTTAAATTAATTTTCAATTAATTTTAAATAATAAAATAGTTTGAATACTAAATAGTTTGAACTAATTCATTCTTACAAATTTTTTGTATTTTTGATTTGTTAAAGTTTTCAAAAATTTTTACAAAATTGTAACCCGTATTTTAAATGATAAAAGTATTAAAGTATAGTTTGATAAATTTTTCAAATTTCTGCGATTCTTTTTTTAATTTTTCAATTTTATTTGTTAACATTATTAATATTAAAATAATATTTTATTAATATTTTATTATTATTATTATTTTGAGACTATTTAAAAACTACATTTAAATTATTGAATATAATAAATATTATTTTAATTAATTTAAAAATCAAAAAAAATTAAAAAAAATGTATTTTTCTAAAATCTTAAATTGAATCAGAGACGCAGAGTGAATGAGATGAGGAATTAAAATCCATTAAAAAGATTAGAGCCATAATACACGATTATTAATTTTTTTTTTAAGATTTTTAATCCTGAAGTTTATGAAAGAAATTGATGGTTGTTGTCTTAGCTATTAAAAATTTTCTTACCTATTAAATTTTCTTTTCTAAGCTACAATAAATCAACGGTTTAGCTCCGTTAACCTGTAGTAAATAAACTTTATTCCATTAGGATTTGTGTATATTAGGGAGCTTAAATTTTTCCAATCATATAGAGTGTATATTTAACAACTTCAATTTTCCAAACCCCATACATAAGTCTCTTTTATCAAAATAAGGGTATGTAATCTTAATGATCGTCGTGGGAGTCTGAGACTCTAGAGTCTCGTAGAGCCAGTTATATAAACCTAATCAATTGCTCGGAACGATAAAATAAGATTAGATATTTATATAAGATACTTGTTATATCCAATTTAAAAAATTTTTAACTACAAAAAAACCCAAAATTTATCATATATATTTAAAACAAATCAAAATTATTAATTATTTTATATAAAAAAAAAACAAAAGATTTTATTTTAGTTAATTTCAATCAAAAGTATTAGAACACCATTGGCACAAGTAAAAAGTTTTTAAAAAAAAAAAAAATAAAAACAAAACCAAAAAAAATAAATTTAAATTCCATTGTAAAAAAAAAATTTTTTTAAATAAATTTTATTATAAAAAAAAAAATATATAAAAAAAATATATAAGAAAATTTTTATAAAACATTTTTTTTTATATATATATATATATAATATTATATAAAATTAGTAAACAATTTATACATAAAGTAAAAAATAAAATAAATAAGGAAAACAAAAAAAAAAAAGTGAGATATTATCTAAGGAAATTTATATAAAAATATATATATGTATAGTAAAATATAAGAGAAAGTCTAGCAGTTTATGTTTCTATAATTAAATAAAAAAAAAAAAAAAAACAACAAAACAAAAGTGTAAGATATTCCTCAAATATTTGAAAAATTTTTTTAAAATCAAAGCTCAAAAATTGTATAAAAAAAAACCGATTAAAATAATATTTAATTAAAATAAATAAAAAAATATAATTAAATTAATTAAAATAAGTATAAAAAAATTAATTAAAAAAAAATTAATATATATAGAATAAATAAATAAATAAATGTGACTCGCCGGAAGTAAATAATAAGAAATAAATTTAAAGAAAAGTGAAATTAAAATAAAATTTTTTTATGAAAAGAAAATATTTAAAATTAATTAATATAGATTTTTTATAAATATTTAATAAAAATAAAATTAATAATAATAATTAAATAAATTAAATAGGAAAATTAAAAATTAAACACATTATTTTCATTCAAATATACATTGTTATTTTGCTTTTAATAATAATTATATAATAAACATTTAAAAAGATTTTCAAAAATTGTTTCAATTAAATTTTAAATTAAAACCAAAAAAACACATGTTCTTTTAAATTAATATAATTAATTAAAAAGAAAACATTTTCATTTACAAAAAAAAAACAAAAATTAATTAATTAATAAAAAACATTTATTTTCAAAAAAAATATTTTCTAAATAAAAGAAAATTATATAAGTTATAATTAAATTGTAAAAAATTTTAAACTATTCCATAAACAAAAGGTTTAATTCAAAAATCAAAAGGACAAACATTTAAAATTGTGAGTTTGGTAAGTTGCTATTATATACAAAAAATTAGAAGTATCAATATTTAAAGGTTTTCCTATTCAGAATTAAGAAAGAATATGTGATCTCTTTCCTTTGCTGTAAACTTTGCGCAAGACATTCAACTGCTCATCATTTTATCTTCAATATAAATATTTTTTTACGATTTTACGATGCATAGTAATAGCGGGTCTTAAGTATTCTGTGAATGGCCTTTAACTATATACAATAATATTGAATTTTCAATATGTTTCAAGTCTATAGAAACATTTACATAGTCTTCACAGAATATTGGACTAAAGATTAAAATTGCACCAATCTCCTCGTTAACTAATTATTGCAGTTAAACTGTGTTATAATTTATTAATTTACTCAGAAAAAAATGTTGAAAGGTTTTTTTACACCATATATTATTTAATAATACTCCTTTTTTTAATTTTTGGGTACATGCAATAATGCAAATGAAATAAAGACAAATTGCACTTTTTTGATTTATTTCAATACCACAATTGAAATAAAACCAAAATCATAATTTCTTAAATTTCGGCTTAATTTCATTTTTAAAAATTTTTGAAAATTAATATTACCGCTTTTTCCAGAATATTTATGTATATATATATATATCCCTGATTTTGAGCCCACTCTAAAACCTCTCTTAATTCAGAATTCCACAAACACACATATATAAATATTCTGGGAAAAATGACAATCCGGATTTTGAACCCAACTCTAAAACCTCTCTTAATTCAGAATCCCACAAACACACATGTATAACTTTTCTATAAAAGGGGAATACCCTGATTTTGAATACAACTCAGAATACACGTATACCTTCATATATATAAAAATATTCTGGAAAAAGCGTACAACCTAGCTTTTGAATACAAGCAATAACAAATTTAACTTTCATAAAATTTCTGAAAAATTTCAATTCAATTGTTTGTACATTAAAAACACAATGGTTTTTTTGGTTTTATTTCAAATATGATAATGATATAAAGTCAATTGGCTTTATTTCATTTGGCCTTATTGCATGTACCCGAATTTTTCATATAGAAATCTTACTAAAAATAATTCACAAGCTTGAATAGTATATTTAATAATATAGTAAATTAAATTACAAATAATTATTATAATATTAATGACTATTAATGAAAATCCCAAAGTTATAAATGCATTTATTAAATTAAACTATCATTTTCAAATAATATAACTATAATTTATCAAAATAATTGTTATTAAATACTTTCTTCAATTAATACATAATTAGATTAGTTTGTTATATTAATAATTATGAATTTATTTTAATTGTTTCCTAATCTAATATATAATATAATAATTGTTATAAATAAATTATTAAATAATTCCAAAACTTGAACCTTAATTAATAATACTAAATATATATATATATCAATGATTTTCAAACTGTTGCATCTTATTTAATGAAAATATTTCTCACATTAGATTGATTAAATTTATTTTAAATAATTTATAAATTTAAAATAAGCTTAAAGATATGAGTTAATTTTCTTCTTTTAGCTAAGTTTTATTTAAACTATAATTAATAATAAAAATATAAAACAGTGATTGTCAATATAGAACATCAGAATAATTTTGAATATTTTTCTTATTAATACCCTTTTTACTTTAACTGAAGATATTTTCACTTTTTTATAATTATATATATATAATTTGTATATATTATATACAAATTTTTCAAATGAATTTTTATTTTAAAATATTATTAATATTTAAGAAATGTCAAATTCATGACCCAAAATTTATGCACTTCTACATACATATAAACAATTTTAGAAACACTGCTATATATAACGAAATCTATTTAATAAAATGTTTGTAGATTTGTTTTTACACTAAAGTATATTTTCTGAAAAGTTCATTGAATTATATATATAATATATATGTATATATCATGTACATACTATAATTTATATGCATATGTATATATTGTTGAAATTTGTATATACAGGCATTTTATATATACATATACATAAATAAAAACTATAATTTATAAGGAGTATATATAGTATTATTATATAGATGAAAAAAAATAATATTTTTATTATATTCTCTGAGATTTTAATGACCCCACCCCAGTATCATATGAGTATTTATTATTAAAAATTTGTGTAGGTATATATATTTACATCTATATATATATATAAATTTTGCACCCTTATATTAAAGGAATGGTACATTTATGAAATTTTCTAGGAAATATTTTCCTGGTCAAAATATAAAAAAAAAAGTAAAAATAAAAAAATAAAAAAATAAAAAAATAAAAAAATAAAAACTTTATTAAATAATAAGTAGCTTTAAGGATAGTTGTTTGTATGTATAATTATATATGTTTGTATATAAATATGTACATACAATTTTTTTCATTATCTATTTTAGCATACATAAGAGTATAAGGAATATAAAATCAAATCAAAGTTAAGATCCCTATGGAAAAATATGTATTATGTAAAAAAATTTCTGGAGATTTTTTTTTTTATTTTATTGTTTTTTTTTTTTTTATAATTTTATTTTCATTGTTATGATTTTTATTTATATTTTTTTTATTACATATTTTTTTTTATTAATTTCTGTGTAAAATTTTTTTATATTTAATATATAATATATATTATATTTATTATGTACATGTATAAAATATTATGTATATATGTATATATACTGTTTGTGTAAAAAATATATATGTATAAAATGTGCAAAAGAGATGAAGAGTGCGATGAAATGAGTGTTATTACTGAGTTGTTGTATAACCATTTTTTTTTTTTGAATAATCTTTTTAATTTGCATACTTTAAGGATATTTTCATTATTTTTAAAAATACGTTACGTTTAAATTGTTTGTATATTCAATGATGACTTGAATGTGTCTCTAGTTCTTTATAAAATTACCATTATATTCTTTGGTTATAATATTCAAAATAGAAAATTTACATATTATTTGGGTATTTTTCTTTTAATATTTAATAATAAAAAAAAAATAAAATAAATAAAAACAGAAATAAAATTTTGTTGTGTGAAAAAAGAAAAATGTCGGCAGATGTTAATTTTTTTTTGTGTATTTTGTATATCGAAATTATAAAAAACCAAAATAAAATATAAATATAGAAATAAAAATAATGAAAATTTTATATTTTATTTATTTTAAAAATTTAAAATATATTCCGGGGTTATTTAATTGTGAATAAATATTTTAAATAACTGAATGATAGATCTTAAATATTTTTAACAATTGAATGTATCTGGTAATGCAAATATTGGAAATAGTTGTAATTACTGAGTCAGATTTTAATAGAAGATTAAATATGTTTATCTGGTATTTTTATTTTGATTTCATTATTTTAATTATGTTAATATTAAAATTAATTAAATATCTAAATAAAAAATTAAATAAATGTAATGAAAGTATTTATTCAAGAAATTAAAACTGATATCTAGGCTAATATGAAAAAATAAACGAGGTCAAGATTGGTCGAGGTGGATTTCCTTTTGCAAATCCCCAAGTTTTCTTTACAAAATTCTAAAATAAAATAAAAAATATAAATAAATTTAAAAAGTTATTAAACATTCAAACCATATCGGTCGTTTTGCGCCACCCTATATAATATAAAATTAAGCATATTAACTATATTAGATACCTTAGTTTGAGTTAACAATAATGGTGGGAAGCATATGTTAAAATTTATAGTAATTCTTATTTTAGGTCCTAATTGTTCAAATGTTAGGCTAAAAGCCTTACAAGTTTATGCTATAGTACTTAATGAAAAAGAAGAGAAAGGTTCTAGACATATTATATTCTTATTATTAGAATTGATCTTAATGATTTCCACATACAGTGCATAAAATGAGATATTAAGTACTCTAGGATTAAATTTTATTTAGATACAATTCTACTTATTATAAATTGCAACAATTGCATATTTGAGTTCTAAGATATTTCTGTATCTGTATATATAAATAAATGTGAGTTATATTATTCAATTAAATTACTTGTTTATATTTTGGTTGGTTTTATATTATTATGTTAATATGCATTTTTTTATAATTGATGTAGAATTATTAATTATAGATTATGTCATTAATTTGTACTTAATGGCAAATTGTAGCTAAAACACATAAAATTTCGCTCTTACTAGGGTTCGAATCGGGTTCCTTCGTATTAGAATTCGGCATTTTAACCAGTATGCTATCCAGCTTTAAGACGTAAAGATTGAAAATGGATGTGTGTTATGATTTTATGCTCTTGTCTCAAAAAAATCTTTAAATTGATATTTTTCTAGGAGTTATATCTCTTTGTATTTAGTTATTCTTTAATTTTTATATTATAATGGTTTAATAGTTATCACTGCAGATTATAACATGGGTGATTGCATACATAAACACATATGCAATTAATCAACAATGATATAAATCATTAAATAAAACTTTAAATGACTATTGGTTTTCTCTCATCATGTAGTTTTGTGCAACTAAAAAAATCTTACAAATTTAATAATAGTTCTTTCTGTGAATACATTGTGTATTTTGATTTTTTTTTAAATATCCAACTGTGCCTTGTACAAAAAACATTAGTACTAATTTAATAATTTGTACGCAATTTCTTAGTATAATTGTGAATGCTTTTATAGTAAATGTAAAAGAAAATTTGCTATTTTCTTTTATATTTCTCTAATACTTCTTTCAGAACTTTAATAGAAATTTAATTAAATTATAATATTAAATTTCCGTAAAAGATGTTGAGAGTTGGTAAATGGATCTTTCTTAATTATTTGTCTATAAAAGACTACACCTCATAAAGTTTCTTTTCGAATCTTGATTTTCAGAACTGTACAATTGTAATAATCTTAAGCTTGATTTTAAAAAAAAATATGGTTTTGGTTCGTTAAAGTGCAACACTACTTAAGGAATCTTTTAAAGTTTCTCCTAATTACTCTTGACGTGTAGTGCTAGATTAATTTTGCAGCTAAAAAAATTTAGGTTAAATTATGTAGCAGATTTTATTTGAGGTTTATGTGTTTACATTTTAATGTAAAAAGTGTTTATTTACAAGATTTTCTGAGTACTTTTTAAAGTGAAGCATTTATTTTAAAATCAAAAATATAAATTGATTAAGAAATAAAAAAATATGAGATTGAAAAAAAGCGAATTTGATTAATTTTAAAAATTTGAATTTAAAAAATAATTTAAATAGGAAATAGAAAAATAAATAATGATAGAAATAGAATTAATAAAATGTTTTTAAAGGCGATTGAAATTCTCTATTGTGTCCATAATTAAAATAATTTAAAATAAAAATATAATAAAAATCACTCAAAATCAAATGTCATTTAATTTTACTGCAAATCGTTCAGTACAACAATGTAGCGCTAGATGCTACTGAACGGGATCATTGTGTTCAATGCCATAAACATCATTTTATTAAAAGTAGAAGCACCCATGTAAACAATTGTCAAATGTCAAAATAAATTGTCAATTGAAAGAGCCAATAAGTTTTCACAAAATTTTATCGTATGATTCGATTATTTCTATTTGTTTGTTGTAAAATAAGTACTGTAGACAACCTTGATCATGATGTTATAAAAATTTACTGGAATAAATAAAATTAAAAAAAATCCGAGTAGTTTTCTTTTAATTCCATTAAAATTTCTTTATTTTTGCAAATACCAGTATTTTGTCCACAACAAGCAAACTTGTTCAGTGCTAGTACTTGAGTCATGTAATATAAGCAATCGAATATTAGCTCTGAAGAACTCTGCATATCGTAGATTAAATACTTGTATTTGCAAAAATAAAGAAATATTAGTGGAAACTACTCGGATTTTTAGTTTATATGTATTTTAGAAAGTTTAGTGGAATTAAAAGGAAACTACTCGGATTTTTAATTATTTCATTTACATTTCACTCAAACGCTCAACAATAAATTAAATATGAAATCTATAGTTTAATCCGCTCATTATTGAAAAATCAAAACCAGGCTCTTAGTTATAGTTTCTAACTACATACAAAAAGGTTAAAAATTATTACAATTAGTTTTCAATTTGCATAAAAATTGATTTTCCGGAATACGAATTATTTTCCTAAAAGTATTTTCGCATTTTGTAAATTCATTGCTTTCAATTAAACGAATATAATTTTTATTTTTAATTTTTTTTTGTAAATTTTAAATAAATACTTTATTTTTTGCAATCAAATATTGACATAAACTCCAAATTTTAATTGACAGGGTTTATTGACATAAACTGAGAATGATAATTTTGTTATATTAAAAGAATTCTTTTTGTTTAATAAAGTTCAATGATTGTGATAACCCAGTTCCTTTTTTATACATATACCTATATATATATATATATATATATATATATATATATGTACATTCTATAGCTCTTTTTCTATATATTAATTTAATAATATTTTACAATATTCATCAAAATGATAAAATGAAAATGGAAAATTTTATGTCAATAATATTTTTTTCATCAATTTTAACAATAGTTTTAATATTTATCAAATTTTTTTGTTTTTTTTTTTTTTTATTTTTTGTTTGCCTTCAACATGACTTTCAAATTATATATTAAAAAAAAATATATGTATGTATATATAAATTTCCGTTTATAACCATCGTATATATATATATATATATATATATATATATATATATATATATATATATATATTTTGCATTACTTTTAAAACTCATTGATGTTGCTGACAAAAACGTATTTTTGTATATTACAAAAAAAAAAAACCAAAAATCCTTACTTAGCGATTTTTTATATATTCTATTATACATATATTATATTATGTTATACATATATATTATTTATGTATACATTTTTTTTTTTTTTTGATCAAATATACCCTTAATGTATTCATGTAAAAAATTTGTAATATTCATTTTTTCATCTTCAATAAGTATAGGTAAATAAAATTAAACTTTGGTACATGGAAAATCTTTCAACCGTTACATCAAATATCTTTTCTTTCATAAAAACTTTATCTTTTTTCAAAGATTTGTTATGGTTTTCCTTTAGGAAAAACAAAAACATGTTCGAAAAGTATACCTTTATTATGCACAACAGTTCATATATCATAAATATTTTCAACATATTTTGTTATTAATAAATATGTATTCCAACTTCTGCCTCATGAATTTAAAAGTAGGTCTATATTTAATTAAATAATTTTACACCTTTTCGGCGCTATACAAGTTTTAGGAAAGTTTTAATTTTTTTTTTGTGTGTGATTTAATTTTGTCTTAGAAGGCCAAATATATTTTATGAGGAGGTCTCGGTGGTGCAGTGGGTAAGCATTTGGATTACTAAACGAGGGAGTCCGGGTTCGATTCCCGATCAGGTCATACAATATTAAATTAAAAAATAAATAATTGAAAAATAATTTTTCTTTACAAATCTCCATGGTGACAAAATATAATTAAAATATAAAAATATATAATATAAACAAAATAATTAATATTGTAATTATAAATAAGTAGAAAGTATTATCAAGTCGCATCCGGAAGGAAAATACTGGAAACGCTTGCTATTCACATTAGTAGCATATCGCCATTTAAATGTGTAGCATATCGCCATTTAAATTTTTAATCCAAAATAATATGTTATAACTTTTTTTAACTCGAGAGAAAATTGTTCTGCAAAGTTGCACATAATTCGATTACTTACCTGGCGTTTACATACTGTCGCCTTCCACTGCCGCTATCGCTAATTTTAAATGTCAATTTAACGTTTAAAAACAAAATTGGATTTCGAATATTATTTTGACAAATGGACAGTCAGACAGATATTTTTTTAAATATGGACGAGAATGGAAGAAAATGCATTAGCAATAGTTTATTAAAATAATTGAAGATTTAAAAAACAAAAAAAAATATTAGGAAGAGTATATGAGTTAACTTATTTATGCCTTAAACAAGTAATTTTGACTAATCTTTTAAAAGAAGAAACGTTTCTTCTTAAAAAAAAAAAAACTTCTGCTTTTGTAAATTTTTGGTTTCTTTGACATTAATATGTCAAATATGATTTTGAAGTTTCATTCTCCATCAGGCCAGATTTTACTTTGCCAGTGCATTTGACAACTCTCTCAGTAACAAAGAAAATACAAAACATAACAGGTTTACATTAGATAGTGACGATATGTAAATGTTAGGTAAAAAATTAAAACTTTTTATTAAACTATTCGCCAAAAAGGAATAAAATATTTTAAGTTTATTATTATACAACAAACTTCATTGTCAAGATGCGGCATTAACGCAATTTTAGTCAATTGAACATTTCTTTGAAGGTTGCGGCCAATCGTATGTTCGGTATAACTATCCAAAGATCCAATTTTAAAAATTTTTATCCAATTTTTTAATAATGTTTTTTTTTATTCCTTTCGGGAATGACTCAGGGTTTTTTATTCCTTTTTGCACCGTTCGTTTTCAGGTGGCATTAGGCCTTCCCACATTTTTTCTGCTCTGGGCGTTCCGACCTAGTCCTTGGCGTACCACTAATGTTGTTTATAATTTGGTTTTACCAGTTATTATTTGAAGCTATTGAAGTATTTTCTATATATTATTTCTAGATACAAGCCATGTCTCGCTTCTTTATAGCATGATTAAATGATTTGCTAGGAATAAAATATCAAAGTCTAAGAAGCATTCCAATGTTTGCTAAGCGTTTCCCTAGATTTTTCCTTCGGTATCCGATTAAAAGTCGAAATATATTTTTACTAAAAAATTATAAAGTTTACAGTAGCTTCAGACGTTACAATAACATTACATACAGTATATAATTTTAATATTCTGGAATACTGTACAATATAAAAATATATTTTAGCATCAGTATTTAAATAAGTATTTCTATTTCAAATTACGTTGTTATTTTTGTGCCTTTTACAACTATTTGCATTTAAGTAACTTTAGTAGGGTTATCAACTATGTCAAATTATACAAATGGAATTTAAAAAGATTTTTTCTTTTCATATTCTAAGTAATAATAGTATACATTATATACTTAGTACTTACCATGGTATTTTTTTTCAAATGTAAGTACTAGATATAAATATTTTAAAGTTCTTAAGATAATAATAAGAAATCTTTTTATGCCATACGCCATGTTTATATATTTTAAGTTACGCCATTTGTATATGTATATATTCATTTATAAATTCCACATATGTATAAAAATTTGTATACAGTTTACACGTATATAATATAATATACAACTATATATGATATGAAATTTGAAATTTTTTCCCTTTTTTTTAAGGCAAATCCTAAGTACTATAAAAGTACAAAAAAGGAAGTAATTTATCTTTTTAAATGGATTCAGAATAATTCCTTTATGTATTTTAAGTAATTTTTCAAAAAAAAACTACAGAGATTTTATTTATAAAACAGGAATACATATTAAAAATACTCAGAAGATTTGAAATAGTATAATAGCTATGATATATCTACTTTTTACTTCAAACTAAATAGTTAGACACATGACAAATAAAACGAAGTTGCTAACGTTTGCGACTAGCGTTTATTAAAATTGAAGTTTATATTTAAATAATTTCATTCTTCAGCAGATTCAAAATATTTTATAATGTCGCTGTTACAATAAAACACTATTTTAGCAATAGTTACGCTACGACGCATTGTAATGAAAAAAAAAATTAAGATGTTTTGAGTAATATATGAAAGGTGTAATACATTTAACGCAGTTATGACGCTTCTGTTCAAAGCACAAAAATTACGGCGAAAATGTAGCTTGAAAGTTAAGAAAGTTAAGAAAGGAATTAAAATTTAAGATTGATGCAATGAGAGCTACATTAATTTATAAAAAAATAAAGTTATGCTATGTTCACCAATTGACCGACCGCTTTTACCGATTTACTTTTACCAATTTACTTTTACATTAACGGTTTACTTTTACCAATTGACCGACCGCTTACTTTTCCTGTAATAAGTTTCTTGACTGAAATTTCTGTCAGAGATTTTTTAAAATTGATAAAATGAATGCTACATTTATATTTAAGGAAATAAAAGTATTTTATGTTCACCATGTACAGGACTGATTGCTATTACAGCAAAAGCGTAGCCCGACATTTCTTTCAGAGATTTTTTACATTTATAAAAATTTTATATCAAATCAGCATAACATCTGAAAATTGTATAAACTTTGAACTAATTTATTTATTTTTGAATAAAGCTAAAGCGTTAGTTAGATCAAAAAATATTCTTTGACAAAGTTGTGCGTCTTTATTTGTGTAACAACTTTTTTTTTTAAATTTTTCTCATAAAATGTTCGTGTAATGAAAAATTCTAAAAAAGAACTTATAAATTATATTACTAATCTGCTATTTGGGTTTGTTCTAAAAGCTAATCAATCCAAGATATTTCGATCAAAATCTTAAATATGTTTATAAAAGCATTAGTGCGCGATGGCTGTGTTCACTGGGGTTGAGGAAATTATTTATTTATCTAACTTTGCAGAATCAAGCAATTGCGGTAATAATAATAATAATTATTTACACAAAAAATTCCTAAAATTTATTTAAATTCAACATTAGTTACATTCAACATTGTATTCTTTTATTTTTTAACCTATAATCGAATTCAAATTCATTAAAAATTAAAACCTTAACATTTAAACATTATTGTAAATGAAATTTTCTTAATTTTATAAATTCATTTGTAAGCAGTGGTACAGGGGGAGAGGGCTACACCAAAGAACAATATCTTCAAATTAAAAATTGTACAAAGAAAGAAATAATAACATCTTTTTTTATATCTCATTTATACATCTACAAAAATATATAATCGTAAGAAATGTTTGAAATAAAACCCCACATTATACAATTAACATTAGATTCCTTTAATTGTCATTACAATTTACATTAATTTAATCAAGTCTTACATTTTTATTTTCTTTATTTGATTAACAAAAATTAATTTATACTCATTTTGATTTTATATCTAAAATATTTACAAAAAAAAAAAAAATCTTTGAATTACTTATATGCGGTCGTACGTTTTCTAATTTAAACAACCAGAGACACTTTTGGAATTTTTTTATTTAAAAACAAAAAAAAATAATTTGAAAACCCATGAAAAATTTACCACCAATACAGATGTAAAAAAATAAGGAACCTAATTTTGTATATACTTTTCCTTGATTTTTCTATTATACATTTTGTATTTAAGTTTAATATTTGAATTCTTTTACATAATTTATAACGGAATAAAAACGGATTACCAATAAGTAAATTGTGCAAATTTTTTATTTTTTTTTGTATTTACAGATATAAATATATATATATATATATATATATATATATTTATTTTTTTATTTATATACAAACATATATATAAAGGATTATACATGAAAATTTCTATAATAATATAATATATAATATAATCTATATAAAAATTATGTACATTGGATATTAAGGATTGAAATATATATATATATATATACTTATATGTTTTTAACAGAATGTATATAAAATATCTTCAGATACTTTTTTCTATTTCAAGATATCCTTCAAGTTATAGGTAGGTGTTTATTTATATTTAAATATAAAAAACTTTTTTTTTTTTTTTTTTTTTTTATTATTCTTTTTTAATTCCATTTTCTTATTGTTGTTTGAAAAAATTACTTAACTCATGTATATATATGTATCTTCTATATATATATATATATATATATATATATATATATATATATATATATATACATATGTATGTAGAGGAATTCAGTCGTAAGTAATTTTTCTTTATCCGATAAAAAAACAAGGAAAAACTAGAATATAAAAATAAAAAATAAACCAGAGATCTTGTAAAAGAAGTCGAATTAAAATGGTAGGCTGTGTCTGTAGGATATTTTTATTAAAAAACGACGTTTGAAATTTTTCGCATTTATGTAGGTGACCCTTGCCTTTATTTTTCTTTTTTTAAATTTACTTTATTTAGCTTTTAGAAATTTAATTGACTTAAGAAGGTTAATTCTATTTAAATTTTACTCTAAAAAGTTATAAATTAAATCTATATTATGTATAGTAATTTTTTTAAATGTAAAAATCTAGAAGTCGTCAACCGGCAAGTCATCGCTGGTTTTGTTTTTTTTCCTTATTATTCCCCTAGGGAACATAGGGCTTCCACATAGCCTCTCCAACAGTCTCTGTTTAGCCCTAACCTCTTTAATTCGGACCATGTTTTTCCCGATAGGTCACATTCTCTCTGGACTGATCTCCTCCAAGTTGTTCTTGGTCTTCCCACATTTCTCCTACCCTGCAGGTTCCAACGTAAAGCTTGGCGTGGTATTGATGTTGTTGGCCGCCTTAAAATGTGACCAATTGACTTCCACTTCTTTTTTCTAATTTGGACCCATATCGGCTCTTGCCTCGTCATTACTCAGGGTTCTTGATTAATAATTCGCCAAGGCCAGAATATCCGACATATTATTCTTAGACATTTATTCATGAAGACTTGTAATTTTTGTATGTTATTTCTTGATACAAGCCATGTTTCGCTTCCATATAGCAGTATGGATTTGACACATGCCTCGAAAATTTTTATTATAGTTCCACGTGCTATGTGTGTTGATTTCCATACTGACCATAGCCTTCCGAAGGCACTTCTTAAAAAGTCATCGCAAGTACTGGATTCGAAATTTTGTTGTAACTGTACGTTTTTTAACATGCATGTCTATTTTTCTAAAATTTAATATGTCTACTCTTCTCAATTTTAATTGAATGTATTAACAAAGTCTGAATTAGTATTATTTGAGTTGCATTAACCTATGGTGGCACAAGAGGTTTTTAAAGGTTTAATGTTTTTTTTTTACTTTTGATTAAAAACCGTTAATTCTCTACTCTTTGAAAATAAAACTTACCGTAAAAATAATTGGGAATTAATTAACCCGTTTTGGCTCTGTGATTTCTAAAATCCCTTT
>OY720441.1:349560715-349614341 GCA_963082915.1 Dolichopus griseipennis
GTAAAAAGTTTTTAAAAAAAAAATAAAATAAAAACAAAACCAAAAAAAATAAATTCAAATTCCATTGTAAAAAAAATTTTTTAAAATAAATTTTATTATAAAAAAAAAAAAATATAT
Organism: Dolichopus griseipennis; assembly: GCA_963082915.1. Taxonomy (NCBI): domain Eukaryota; kingdom Metazoa; phylum Arthropoda; class Insecta; order Diptera; family Dolichopodidae; genus Dolichopus; species Dolichopus griseipennis. Next base: position 349,560,833 of record OY720441.1, read on the forward strand.
AAAAAAGAAAATTTTTATAAAACATTTTTTTTTATATATATATATATAATATTATATAAAATTAGTAAACAATTTATACATAAAGTAAAAAATAAAATAAATAAGGAAAACAAAAAAAAAAAAGTGAGATATTATCTAAGGAAATTTATATAAATATATATATATGTATAGTAAAATATAAGAGAAAGTCTAGCAGTTTATGTTTCTATAATTAAATATAAAAAAAAAAAAAAAAAAACAACAAAACAAAAGTGTAAGATATTCCTCAAATATTTGAATAATTTTTTTTAAAAATCAAAGCTCAAAAAATTGTATAAAATAAAAGCGATTAAAATAATATTTAATTAAAAAAAATAAAAAAATATAATTAAATTAATTAAAATAAATAAAATAAAATTAATTAAAAAAAAAAATTAATATAAATAGAATAAATAAATAAATAAATGTGACTCGCCGGAAGTAAATAATAAGAAATAAATTAAAGAAAAGTGAAATTAAAATAAAATTTTTTATGAAAAGAAAATATTTAAAATTAATTAATATAGATTTTTTATAAATATTTAATAAAAAAAAAAAACTAATAATAATAATTAAATAAATTAAATAGGAAAATTAAACACATTATTTTCATTCAAATATACATTGTTATTTTGCTTTTTAATAATAATTATATAATAAACATTTAAAAAGATTTTCAAAAATTGTTTCAATTAAATTTTAAATTAAAACCAAAAAAACACATGTTCTTTTAAATTAATATAATTAATTAAAAAGAAAACATTTTCATTTAAAAAAAAAACAAAAATTAATTAATTAATAAAAAACATTTATTTTCAAAAAAAAATATTTCTAAATAAAAGAAAATTATATAAGTTATAACTGAATTGTATAAAATTTTAAACTATTCCATAAACAAAAGGTTTAATTCAAAAATCAAAAGGACAAACATTTAAAATTGTGAGTTTGGTAAGTTTCTATTATATATAAGCAAAAACAACAAATTACATATAGTATTTAGTATACAATATATAAATGTTTTTTAATTACAATATAGACAATCGTATTACAAGTAAAAAAAATTACAAGTATCAATATTTAAAGGTTTCCTATTCAAAGTTAAGAAAGAAAATGTGATCTCTTTCCTTTGGTGTCAATTTTGCGCAAGACATTTAAACGCTCATCATTTTATCTTCAAGATAAATATTTTATTACGATTTTACGATGCATAGTAATAACGGGTCTTAAGTATTCTGTGAATGGCCTTTAACTTTATACAATAATATTGAATTTCCAATATGTTTCAAGTCTATAGAAACATTTACATAGTCTTCACAGAATATTGGACTAAAGATTAACATTGCACCAATCTACTCGTTAACTAATTATTACAGTTAATCTGTGTTATAATTTATCAATTTACTCAGAAAAAAATGTTAAAAGGTTTTTTTAAACCATATATTATTTAATAATACTCCTTTTTTTTTAATTTTTGGGTACATGCAAGAATGCAAATGAAATAAAGCCAAATTGAACTTTTTTGATTTATTCCAATACCACAATTGAAATAAAACCAAAATCATAATTTCTTAGATTTCGGCTTAATTTCAAACATGATATAAATCAAAATTAGTATTGCCGCTTATTCTAGAATATTTATATATATAATTATATATAGCCCACTCTAAAACCTCTCTTAATTCAGAATCCCACAAACACAAATATATAATTATTCTGGGAAAAAAGACAAACCTGATATTGAATCCAAGTCAAAAATCCATCCTAGCTCAGAGTCTCACATATACATACTTATACATAAATATTATGAAAAAGGTGTACAACCCAGTTATAACAATTCAATAAAATAACAATTCAACTATTTGCATATTTAAAAAAAAAAGAATCAAATTGGCTTTATTTCAATTCTACATTTTGGTGAAAATTAATTTTTTTGGCTTTATTTCAAATAAATAACAATTCAACTGTTGGCATATTTAAAAAAAAAAGAATCAAATTGACTTTATTTCAATTTTACATTTTGGTGAAAATTGGTTTTTTTGGCTATATATAAGTTAATTGGCTTTATTTCATTTGGCCTTATTGCATGTATCCGAATTTTTCATATAGAAATCCTAAAAATAAACCTACTAAAACTACTAAAAATACTAAAAATAATTCACAAGCTTGAATAGTATATTTAATAATATAGTAAATTAAATTACAAATAATTATTATAATATTAATGACTATTAATGAAAATCCCAAAGTTATAAATGCATTTATTAAATTAAACTATCATTTTCAAATAATATAACTATAATTTATCAAAATAATTGTTATTAAATACTTTCTTCAATTAATACATAATTAGATTAGTTTGTTATATTAATAATTATGAATTTATTTTAATTGTTTCCTAATCTAATATATAATATAATAATTGTTATAAATAAATTATTAAATAATTCCAAAACTTGAATCTTAATTAATGTATTATATTGTGTATATCAATGATTTTCAAACTGTTGCATCTTATTAAAAGAAAATATTTCTCACATTAGATTGATTGAATTAATTTTAAATAATTTATAAATTTAAAATAAGCTTAAAGATATGAGTTAATTTTCTTCTTTTGCTAAGTTTTATTTAAACTATAATTAATAATAAAAATATAAAACAGTGATTGTCAATATAGAACATCAGAATAATTTTGAATATTTTTCTTATTAATACCTTTTTTACTTTAACTGAAGATATTTTCACTTAAACTGAAAACGTTGAAAATTTTTATAATTAATTTTTATTTTAAAATATTATTAATATTTAAGAAATGTGAAATTCATGACCCAAAATTTATATACCCCTGTATACATATAAACAATTTTAGAAACACTGCTATATATAACGACTGTTTATATAAAAATCTATTTAATAAAATGTTTGTAGTTTGTTTTTACACTAAAGTATATTTCTGAAAAGTTCATTGAATTATATATATAATATATATGTACATATCATGTACATACTATAATTTATATGCATATGTATATATTGTTGAAATTTGTATATACAGGCATTTTATATATATACATATACATAAATAAAAACTATAATTTATAAGGAGTATATATAGTATTATTATATAGATGAAAAAAAAATAATATTTTTATTATATTCTCTGAGATTTTAATGACCCCACCCCAGTATCATATGAGTATTTATTATTAAAAATGTGTGTATATATATTTACATCTATATATATATATATATATATATTAATAAATTTTGCACCCTTATATTAAAGGAATGGTACATTTATGAAAATTTCTAGGAAATATTTTCCTGGTCAAAATATAAAAAAAAAATAAAAATATAAAAACTTTATTAAATAATAAGTAGCTTTAAGGATAGTTGTTTGTATGTATAATTATATATGTTTGTATATAAATATGTACATACAATTTTTTTCATTATCTATTTTAGCATACATAAGAGTATAAGGAATATAAAATCAAATCAAAGTTAAGATCCCTATGGAAAAATATGTATTATGTAAAAAAATTTCTGGAGATTTTTTTTTTATTTTTTTTTTTTTAATTTTATTTTTTTTATAATTTTATTTTCATTGTTATGATTTTTATTTATATTTTTTTTATTACATATTTTTTTTTATTAATTTCTGTGTAAAATTTTTTTATATTTAATATATAAGGTATATTTATTATGTACATGTATATAATATTATGGATATATATATATATACTGTTTGTGTAAAAAATATATCTATAAAATGTGCAAAAGAGATGAAGAGTGCGATGAAATGAGTGTTATTACTGAGTTGTTGTGTAACCATTCTTTTTTTTTGAATAATCTTTTTTATTTGCATACTTTAAGGATTCATTATTTTTAAAAATACGTTACGTTTAAATTGTTTGTATATTCAATGATGACTTGAATGTGTCTCTAGTTCTTTAAAAAATTACCATTATATTCTTAGGTTATAATATTCAAAATAGAAAATTTACATATTATTTGGGTATTTTTATTTCAATATTTAATACAAAAAAAAAAGAAAATAAATAAAAACAGAAATAAAATTTTGTTGTGTGAAAAAAGAAAAATGTCGGCAGATGTTAATTTTTTTTTTGTGAATTTTGTATATCGAAATTATAAAAAACCAAAATGAAATATAAATATAGAAATAAAAATAATGAAAAATTTATATTTTATTAAAAGTTCAAAATATATTTCAAAATTATTTCAAAAATATTTTAAAATATTTTAAATAATTGAATGATAGTTTTTAAAAGTTTTTAACAATTGAATGTATCTGGTACAGATTTTTATTGAAGATTAAACATGTTTATCTGGTATTTTTATTTTGATTTTATTATTTTAATTATGTTAATATTAATTGTTAATATTAAAATTAATTAAATATCTGAATAAAAAATTAAATAAATGTAATGAAAGTATTTATTCAAGAAATTAAAACTGATATCTAGGCTAATATGAATAATAAACGAGGTCAAGATTGGTCGAGGTGGATTGGTTTAAGATCAAAATTTTCTTTCATGTCAAACGTTCTTGTGAACAACGTTTTAGGATATTCTCATTTAGTAAAGTTATAATAATTACTCATTTTAATTATTAAATTTACAAGAATTTGATGAGTTAGTCATTAAATCCCATTCCTTGTTATAAAAATCATCTTAAAAGGTAACACACATGTTTTTAATAATAATTATATCTAAAAATTTGATTTGGACAGCTTAATCAATAAAGTTCCCAACACTATAAAGCTCCGAAAATGGCTCCCAAAATAAAAGTTATTATTGATTAGTATGCTATAATAATATCATCTAGTAAGATACGTTGTTCTGTTGTATTTTTAAAATTTTTCTTTTTATTTTCAGTTACTTTAAAAACCAATAAGAAGATACATAAATTTTTCAACCTTAGATTGTATTCTTGTATATTTTCGATTTTCCTTGCCATGATATTTCAATATTTTCCATTAGCCAATAAATTACAAGTCATAGAGTTTAAAAAGAAAAATGATATTCAAAATAAAAATTTTGCAAAATTAATTTTACAATTAATTACGCTGATATCTTGGATATCCAATATATACAGGGTGGCGCAAAAAGACCGATATATAGTTTAAATGTTTAAAACTTTTAAACTTTTTTATTTAATGGTTAATTATTATTATTATTTTTTTGCTATACAGTATATTAATTTGGAATATTTTTAGTTTAAGTAGAAAAATTATATCCCGCAAGTGGTGACCACTTTCGACTTCGAACTTTCGTGTTCTTTCCAGTACATTTTTCATAACTTTTCGTAATTTTTGATCACTGTTCTGTTGTGTACTGTTCCATTTCCAATTTCCCAAGTTTTTTTCACAAAATTCTGAAATAAAAATAAAAAATATAATTAAATTTAAAAAGTTATTATACACTCAAACCACATCGGTCGTTTTGCGCCACCCTGTATAATATAAAATTAAGCATATTAACTATATTAGATACCTTAGTTTGAGTTAACATAAATGATGGGAAGCATATGTTAAAACTTATAGTAATTCTTATTTTAGGTCCGAATTGTTCAAATGTTAGGATAAAAGGCTTACAAGTTTATGCTATAGTACTTAATGAAAAAGAAGAGAAAGGTACTAGACATATTATATTCTTGTTATTAGAATTAATCTTAATGATTTCCACATACAGTGCATAAAATGAGATATTAAGTACTCTAGACTTAAATTTTATTTAGATACAATTCTACTTATTATAAATTGCAACAATTGCATATTTGAGTTCTAAGATATTTCTGTATCTGTGAGTTATATTATTCAATTAAATTACTTGTTTATATTTTGGTTGGTTTTATATTATTATGTTAATATGCATGTTTTTATAATTGATGTAGTATTATTAATTATAGATTATGTCATTAATTGGTACTTAATGGCAAATTGTAGCTAAAACACAAAAACCAGATAAAATTTCGCTCTTACTAGGGTTCGAATCGGGATCCTTCGTATTAAAATTCGGCATTTTAACCAATATGCTATTCAGCTTTAAGACGTAAAGATTGAAAATGGATGTGTGTTAGGATTTTATGCTCTTGTCTCAAAAAAATCTTTAAATTAATATTTTTCTAGGAGTTATATCTCTTTGTATTTAGTTATTCTTTAATTTTTCTATTATATTAATGGTTTAATAGTTATCACTGCAGATTATAACATGGGTGATTGCATACATGAACACATGCAATTCATCAACAATGATATAAATCATTAAATTAAACTTTAAATGACTATTAGTTTTCTCTCATCGCATGCAGTTTTGTGGAACTAAAAATATCTTACAAATTTAATAATAGTTCTTTCTGTGAATACATTGTGTATTTTGATTTTTTTTTAAAATATCAAACTGTGCCTTGTACAAGAAACATTAGTACTAATTTAATAATTTGTACGCAATTTCTTAGTATAATTGTGAATGCTTTTATAGCAAATGTAAACAAAAATGTGCTATTTTCTTTTATATTTCTTTTAAACTTCTTTCAGAACTTTAATAGAAATTTAATAAAATTATAGGTAATATGAAATTTTTTTTAAATTTTTAAATTTTAATTGATCTTTCTTAACAATTTCCTTATAACAGCCAAACCTTATAAGGTGTTTGCTGATCTCGATTCTCAGAACTTTACAGTTGTACTAATTTTAAGCATTAATTTAAAAAATAATATGGTTTTGGTTCGTTAAAGTGGAACGTTTCGCAAAGGTATCTTTTACAGTTTCTCTTAATGACTCTTGACGTTTTTCATAAAATGCAACCAAAAATTCTTAAAAAAAAATTATCAATTAATTTTCCATTTTTTGTTTTAGCATAAAACAAAATAATTATCAAAATAATTGAATACCAAATTATATTCAATTAGACTCCGAATTTCATTAGAATTAGTTTGCGAATTATTGGTCGCTTTCAGTAGCATCTAGCGTAATAAAAAAAGTGCTGCGCTCGATAAAATTTTCTACTAATCCACTTTTTTATATGCAGCAAAAATAATTTAGGCTAAATTATGTAGCAGATTTTATTTGAGGTTTATGTGTTTACATTTTAATGTAAAAAGTGTTTATTTACAAGATTTTCTGAGTACTTTTTAAAGTGAAGCATTTAATTTAAAATTAAAAATATTAATTGAATTTAAAATAAAAAAATATTAGATTGAAATAAAGCGAATTTGATTAATTTTAAAAATTTGAATTTAAAAAATAATTTAAACAGGAAATAGAAAAATAAATAATGATAGAAATATAATTAATAAAATGTTTTTAAAGGCGATTGAAGTAATTATAATTAAAATAATTTAAAATAAAAATATAATTAAAATCACTCAAAATCAAATTTCATTTAATTTTGCTGCAAATCGTTCAGTACAACAATGTACCGCTAGTTGCTACACCGCTGTAATCTAATGTAGCGCTAGATGCTACTGAACGCGACCATTGTGTTCAATACGTAAACATTGTGTTATTAATATTAAGTGGATTTATGTAAACAGCAATTGTCAAATGTTAAAATTGTCTGTCAATTAAAAGAGCCAATAAGTTTTATCGTATGATTCAATGACTTCTACTTCGGTGGTTGAAAAGTAAGTACTGTAAATAACATTCATCATGATTTTAATAAAATTTAATATAAAGTTTAAATTGCATATGCATAAAATAAATAAAAAACCGAGTGGTTTCCTTTTAATTACATTAAAATTTCTTTATTTTTGCAAATACAAGTATTTCGTCCACGACAAGTCAGACTTCTTTAGTGCTAGTACTTGAGTCATGTAATATAAGCAATCGAATATAAGCTCTGAAGAACTCCGCATATCGTAGATTAAATACTTGTATTTGCAAAAATAAAGAACTTTTAGTGGAATTAAAAGGAAACTACTCGGATTTTTAATTTTAGAAATTTTAGTGAAATTAAAAGGAAACACCTTTGTTTTTCAATTATTTCGTATCCACTCAAACGCTCAACAATAAATTAAAAATGGAATATATAGTTTAATCCTCTCTTTGGTGAAAAACGAAAACCAAGCTCTAAGTTATAGTTTCTAATTATACAAAAAGATTAAAAATTATTACAATTAGTTTTCAGTTTGCATAAAAATTGATTTTCCGGAATACGAATTATTTTCCTAAAAGTATTTTCGCATTGTGTAAATTCATTGCTTTCAATTAAACAAATAACATTTTTTTAATTTTTTTTGTAAATTTTAAATAAATATTTTATTTTTTGCAATCAAATATTGACATAAACTCCAATTTTTAATTGACAGGGTTTATTGACATAAACTGGGAATGATAATTTTGCTATATTAAAAGAATTCTTTTTTTTTAATAAAGTTCAATGATTGTGCTAACCCAGTTCCTTTTTTATACACATATATATATATATATATGTACATTCTATAGCTCTTTTCTATATATTAATTTAATAATATTTTACAATATTCATCAAAATGATAAAATGAAAATGGAAAATTTTATGTCAATAATATTTTTTTCATCAATTTTTTTAACAAATTTTTCATCAACTTTAACAATAGTTTTAATATTTATCAAATTTTTTTCCATTTTTTTTTTAGTTTTTTTGTTTGCCTTCAACATGACTTTCAAATTATATTTTAAAAAAAAATATATGTATGTATATATAAATTTCCGTTTATAACCATCGTATATATAAATATGTTGCATTACTTTTAAAACTCATTGATGTTGCTGACAAAAACGTATTTTTGTATATATATATTTTACAAAAAAAACCAAAAATCCTTACTTAGCGATTTTTTATATATTCTTATATACATAATAATATAATATATTCTTATATACATAATAATATGTTGTACATATATTATTTATGTATACATTTTTTTTTTTTTTTTGATCAAATATACCCTTAATGTATTCATGTAAAAAATTTGTAATATTCATTTTTTCATCTTCAATAAGTATAGGTAAATAAAATTAAACTTTGGTACATGGAAAATCTTTCAACCGTTACATCAAATATCTTTTCTTACATAAAAACTTTATCTTTTTTGAAAGATTTGTTATGGTTTTCCTTTAGGAAAAACAAAAACATGTTCGAAAAGTATACCTTTATTATGCACAACAGTTCATATATCATAAATATTTTCAACATATTTTGTTATTAATAAATATGTATTCCAACTTCTGCCTTCATGAATTTAAAAGTGGGTCTATATTTAATTAAATAATTTTACACCTTTTCGGCGCTATACAAGTTTTAGGAAAATTTTAATTTTTTTTTTGTGTGTGATTTAATTTTGTCTTAGAAGGCCAAATATATTTTATGAGGAGGTCTCGGTGGTGCAGTGGGTAAGCATTTGGATTACTAAACGAGGGAGTCCGGGTTCGATTCCCGATCAGGTCATACAATATTAAATTAAAAAATAAATAATTGAAAAATAATTTTTCTTTACAAATCTCCATGGTGACAAAATATAATTAAAATATAAAAATATATAATATAAACAAAATAATTAATATTGTAATTATAAATAAATAGAAAGTATTATCAAGTCGCATCCGGAAGGAAAAGCATGCAAACGCGACTGTAAAATAAAATAATATAAATACATTTTATGAAGTTCTGCTCTATAATTTTGTACTGTAAAGAGATAGGCAAGCATATCGTCGTTTAAATTTTTAATCCAAAATAATATGTTATAACTTTTTTTAACTCGAGAGAAAATTATTCTGCAAAGTTGCACATAATTCGATTACTTACCTAGCGTTTACATACTGTCGCCTTCCACTGCCGCGATCGCTAATTTTAAATGTCAATTTAACGTTTAAAAACAAAATCGGATTTCGAATATTGTTTTGACAAATGGATAGTCTGACAGACATTTTTTAAATATGGACGAGAATGGAAGAAAATGCGCTAGCAATAGTTTATTAAAATAATTGAAGATTTAGAAAACCAAAAAAAAATTAGGAAGAGAATATGAGTTAACTTATTTATTCCTTAAAGAAGTAACTTTGGCATTTGAACTATCTTATGGTCGTAAATGTAAATTTGCTGTCAATATGCATATTTTGAATTTACGACCAAAAATTATGTAAAAATCATTGCTAACTGAACCTGGTCGTAAATGTGAAATATGTGTAAAGTAAACGTCAACTATGCAAACTAAATTTTTTATTTACAATCAGTTTACCAAGTAGTAAGGTACAGTTCTTTGAGCGTTCAGCGTTGTTTTATTTTTATGATTAATAATGTAAGTAAGAAAATATTATGTCTTTTGTAAATTAATTTAAATTTAAATTAACAGGAGTGAAACTGAAAGTGAATCCCAAAGTTTGTTGTGGGACACATCCACCTTAAAACTACTAATTTGTACAAGTCTAGCGATGAAAACTCATTTCAAAAGTGGAAAACAAAAACAATCTGTTGATTTTATATCCATCGCAAAACTAAAAAATTTACTTTTACGACTACAAAAATTTATTTGTAAATTGAATGTCTACTGATTGCAAATTGTTTGGTCTTAAAATCATAATAAATGTCAAATGGCATATTTTACGTCAAAAGGTTTACATTTACGACCACACCTCTAATCTTTTAACAAAAAAAAAACGATTTTTCTAAAAAAAAAACTTCTGCTTTTGTAAATTTTTGGTTTCTTTGACATTAATATGTCAAAAATTATTTTGAAGTTTCATTCTCCATCAGGCCAGATTTTACTTTGCCAGTGCATTTGACAACTCTCTCAGTAACAAAGAAAATACAAAACATAACAGGTTTACATTAGATAGTGACGATAATGTTAGGTAAAAAATTAAAACTTTTGATTAAACGATTCGCAAAGACGAATAACAAATTTTAAGTTTATTATTATACAACAAATTTCATTGTCAAAATGCGGCATTAACGCAATTTTAGTTAATTCAACATTTCTTTGAAGGTTGCGGCCTATCGGATGTTCGGTATAACTATCCAAAGATCCAATTTTAAAAATTTTTATCCAATTTTTTAATTATGTTTTTTTTTATTCCTTTCGGGAAAGACTCAGGGTTTCCAGACTGTCTCTCCAATTATTTCTGGTTTGCGCTGTTTTTTTTTATTTTCGATCATGATTTTTCCAATATAGGTCAGATTCTTTTTGCACCGTTCGTTTTCAGGTGGCATTAGGTCTTCCCACATTTTTTCTGCTCTGGGCGTTCCATCCTAGTGCTTGGCGTACCACTAATGTTGTTTATAATTTGGTTTTACCAGTTATTATTTGAAGCTTAGTATTTTCTATATATTATTTTTAGATACAAGCCATGTCTCGCTTCTTTATAGCATGTTTAAATGATTTGCTAGGAATAAAATATCAAAGTCTAAGAAGCATTCCAATGTTTGCTAAGCCTTTCCCTAGATTTTTCCTTCGGTATCCGATTAAAAGTCGAAATATATTTTTACTAAAAAATTATAAAGTTTACAGTAATTTCAGACGTTACAATATGATTACATACAGTATATAATTTTAATATTCTGGAATACTGTACAATATAAAAATATATTTTAGCATCAGTATTTAAATAAGTATGTATTTCTATTTCAAATTAAGTTGCTACTTTTTTGCCTTATACAACGATTTGTATTTAAGTAACTTTAGTAGGGTTATCAACCATGTCAAATTATACAAATGGAATTTAAAAAGACTTTTTTTTTACATTCTAAGTAATAATAGTATACATTATATACTTAGTACTTACCATGGTATTTTTTTTTCAAATGTAAGTACTAGATATAAATATTTTAAAGTTCTTAAGATAATAATAAGAAATCTTTTTATGCCATACGCCATTTATATATTTTAAGTTACGCCATTTGTATATGTATATGTTCATTTATAAATTCCACATATGTATAAAAATTTGTAAACTTTACATGTATATAATATGGTACATAACTATATATGATATGAAATTTGAAATTTTTTTCCCTTTTTTTTTAAGAAATATCATAAGTACTATAAAAGTACAGAAAAGGAAGTAATTTATCTTTTAAAATGGATTCAGAATAAATTCCTTTATGTATTTTAAGTAATTTTTCAAAAAAAAAACTACAGAGATTTTGATCATAAAACAGGAATATAAGATTTGAAATAGTATAATAGCAATAATATATCTGACCAATGGCGTAGTGGTAAAGACGCCGCCTTTCATGTGGAAGGTCTCGGGTTCAAACCCCGGTCAGTTCATATTTAATAAAAAAATATCGTAAAATTATATAATTATATCGTAATAGTTTATATCGTAATATAAAATAAGATTTACTAAAAATATATAAATAATTCTTGTGTAAGATTATAGATGGCGCACAAAGTTAACATTAGTGCATTCATATTTCATAACCTTATATAATAGCTACAGCCGAGTAATCAACGGCTTAGTGAATATTATGATTAAAGAAACTGAAGCCCAGTTTAAAATAAACTTGGTGAATGCCCTATACTCCTTAAAGGAGTGGAAAAGGAATAAAAAAAAAAAAAAAAAAAAAAAAAAAAATAGCAATAATATACTTTTTACTTCAAACTAAACAGTTAGGCACATGACAAATAAAACGAAGTTGCTAATGTTAGCGACTAGCGTTTATTAAAATTGAACTTTATATCTTAAAAATTTAATTTCTTGAGTGAAGTAAATAAATTTATAATAATATTTTATAACGGCGCTGTTACTATAAAACACAGTTTTAGAAATAACTACTCTACGACGAATAGTGATAAAAAAAAAATTTAGATGTTTTAAGTAATATATGAAAGGTGTAATACATTTAACGCAGTCATGACACTTATGCTTAAAGCACAACAAGTATCGCGACAATGTTGCTTGAAAGTTTGGAAATGTCAAAAACATAGCTGTCAAATTTTGCAAACATAATACAAAATTTGAAGATTGATGAAATGATAGCACATTTATATTTAAAGAAATAAAGTCATTTTATGTTCACCAGAGAACCGAACGCTATTACAGGAAAAGCGTAGCGCGAAATTTCTTTAAGAGTAACAAAATTCGAACTAATTTAATTTAAATAAAGATTAAAATTAGTTTGATCAAAAAATGTTCTTTGAATCTTATACTAAATTAACACTGGTGTTTGTCCGATTAGTTCTAAAAACTAATCAATCTAAGACATTTACATTAAAATCCTAAGTAAAATTATAAAAGCATTAGTGCGCGATGGCTGCGTTCACTTTGTACAGTAGGTTATTTATTTATCTTACCTATATTTTTCTGCAGAATTAAGTAATCGTGGTAACAAAAGTATTAATTGTTTTTGCAAAGAATTCTTAATTTTATTTAAATTCAACATTAGTTACATTCAACATTGTATTCTTTTATTTTTTGACCTATAATCGAATTCAAATTCATTAAAAATTAAAACCTTAACATTTAAACATTATTGTAAATGAAATTTTCTTAATTTTATAAATTCATTTGTGTACAGTGCTACAGGAGGAGAGAGGGCTACACTAAAGGAAATATCTTAAAATTAAAATTGTACAAAGAAAGAATTATTTATTTTAACATCTTTTTTTATATCTAATTGATAAATCTACAAAAATATATTATCGTAAGACATGTTTGAAAAAAAAACCCCACATTATACAATTAACATTAGATTCCTTTAATTGTCATTACAATTTACATTAATTTAATCAAGTCTTACATTTTTATTTTCTTTATTTGATTAACAAAAATTAATTTATACTCATTTTGATTTTATATCTAAAATATTTACAAAAAAAAAAAAAAATTCTTGAATTACTTATATGCGGTCGTACGTTTTCTAATTTAAACAACCAGAGACACTTTTGGAATTTTTTTATTTAAAAACAAAAAAAAAATAATTTGAAAACCCATGAAAAATTTACCACCAATACAGATGTAAAAAAAATTAGGAACCTAATTTTGTATATACTTTTCCTTGATTTTTCTATTATACATTTTGTATTTAAGTTTAATATTTGAATTCTTTTACATAATTTATAACGGAATAAAAACGGATTACCAATAAGTAAATTGTGCAAACTTTTTATTTTTTTTTTTTGTATTTACAGATATAAATATATATATATATATATATATATATATATTTATTTTTTTATTTATATACAAACATATATATAAAGGATTATACATGAAAATTTCTATAATAATATAATATATAATATAATCTATATAAAAATTATGTATATATAGAATATTAGGGATTGAAATTTAAATATATATATATATATATATATATATATATATATATATATATATTTATTTTTTTAACAGAATGTATATAAAATATCTTCAGATACTTTTTTCTATTTCAAGATATCCTTCAAGTTATTGGTAGGTGTTTATTTATATTTAAATATAAAAAATTTTTTTTTTTTTTTTTATTATTCTTTTTTAATTCCATTTTCTTATTGTTGTTTGAATAAATTACTTAACTCATGTATATATATGTATCTTTTATATATATATACATATGTATGCAGAGGAATTCAGTCGTAAGTACATTTTCTTTATCCGACAAAAAAAAAAGAAAAACTAGAATATAAAAATAAAAAATAAACCAGAGATCTTGTAAAAGAAGTCAAATTAAAATGGTAGGCTGTGTCTGTAGGATATTTTTATTAAAAAACGAGATTTGAAATTTTTCGCATTTATGTAGGTGAGGTGACCCTTGCCTTTATTTTTCTTTTTTAGTTTTTTTAGCTTTTAGAAATTTAATTGACTTAAGAAGGTTAATTCTATTTAAATTAAGTCTAAAAAGTTATAAATTAAATCTATATTATGTATAGTAATATTTTTAAATGTAAAAATCTACAAAACGTCATCCGGTAAGTCACGCTGTTTTTTTTTTTTTTTCCTTATTATTCCCCTTAGGAACATAGGGCTTCCACATAGCCTCTCCAACTGTCTCTATTTAGCGCTAACCTCTTTAATTCGGACGATGTTTTTCCCGATAGGTCACATTCTCTCTGGATTGATCTCCTCCAAGTTGTTCTTGGTCTTCCCACATTTCTCCTACCCTGCGGGTTCCAATCTAGGGCTTGGCGTGCTACTGATGTTGTTTGCCGCCTTAGAATGTGACCAATTCACTTCCACTTCTTTTTTCTAATTTGGACCCATATCGGCTCTTGCCTCGTCATTACCCAGAGTTCTTCATTCATTATTCGCCTAGGCCAGAATGTTCGAAATATTATTCTTAGACATTTATTCATGAAGATTTGTAATTTTTGTATGTTATTTTTTGATACAAGCTATGTTTCGCTTCCATATAGCAGTATGGATTTGACACATGCCTCGAAACTTCTTATTTTAGTTCCACGTGCTATGTGTGTTGATTTCCAAACTGCCAATAGCCTTCCGAAGGCACTTCTAAAAAGTCATCGCAAGTACTGGATTCGAAATATTTGTTGTAACTGCACGTTTTTTAACATGCATGTTTATTTTTCTAAAATTTAATATTTCTGCTGTTCTGAATTTTAATTGTATGTATTAACAAAGTCTGAATTTGTATTATTTGAGTTGCATTAACCTATCGTGGCGCAAGAGCTTTTTAAAGGTTTTGTTTTTTTTTCTTTTAATTTTTAAATAAAAACTTTTAATTCTTTACTCTTTGGAAATAAAACTTACCGTCAAAATATTTGGGAATTATTTAACCTCTTTCGGCTCGATGATTGCTTTAATCTCTTGTATAAACGATTTATGTCTAATTTTTCCCTTTTTAATAAATAGAAAGCTTCACAAACATTTTTCCCAAGGTGTTTCATATGTTAATGAAAAACGATGTTTCAAATTGATAAAAACATATTCAGTCCGCAAGGGGTTAATAAACGAGTAATTGCATTACAAAATTTGTTTAATTTTCAGATGCAATTCTTTTTCGGTAGTTGAAGGTCTTAAGTTTTGAGTTAATAATTTTTAAAACCTTGTGCTAGATCAAATTTAAATTAAAGCAAAATTCCACCATATAATTTGCGACGTTTTTCGAAATTTTTCGAATGTATTTCTCTCTCCTTATCGAATAACTGTTGTTATATATACATAATATTATAATTTTATTTTAATATTATAAAAAAATTCCATTATTATGTAAAGAAAACAAACACGTATTCGAAATCGCATAATTAACTTAATGATACCCATTTGTTAGGAATAAATTATAATAAAAAAAGAAAATGAGTATAAGAAATACCTTTCTTTTTTTTCTCTTTCTTACAAAAAAAAAAACCTATTTACAAGAATTTTCATATTTTCATTCTAAATCTATTATTATATTATTTAAAATAGAATAAAAAAAAAACCAAGGGATACATTAAAATAGAATTTATTTTTAATCAAGATATTGTGTATACATAACAAGAGAGTTGAATTTGATTGTAGTATGGTTAAAGGCTCTTTACACATTATATACGTATATATTTTAAGTAAAAATAAGTATGTATGTATGTATAGTGAGACAAATATCTTAGAAATGAATAGTTATAAGAATAAAAGTTAAGAATAAAGAAAATGTTTTGTAATATAAATAATTATAATTTAATGGTTAACTTAATTTCAAAGAATTAGGTGTTGATTTCATATTAAAAATATATACATATTGATATTGTACTCGTATATATATATAATTTTTCATATTTTGTCTGATGTATAATTTTTTTTCAAGAATTTCTTCTACTGTTATAGATTTTATATATAAATATTGGATTTATATATATTTAAATATATAATATAATATTATACATGCAAATAAGATTTTCTAATGGTCTTCTTGAAATTTTAAAATAAAGCTCTTTTGCTAAATCTACTACTGTTCCTTATAAGAAAATTACTTTTTACAATTATGCATATAAATACCTATTAAACTTTTAAAAGGTCTTTTACTTCGCCTTGTAAATAAATAATAGATTGTAATATATAAACTCCTAATGTATGAACCTCATTTTTAACCAAATCTAATAAAAGGCATCTTATATACAATCTAACCGATAATAAAATTAAAATTTTTTATTATAATACTATGTATACATTTGATTCTAAGCTGTAGCTAATTAGAAGTTTATATGCTATAAGATCAACCAAATCCATTCGCAGCA
This sequence comes from Dolichopus griseipennis, assembly GCA_963082915.1. Lineage (NCBI taxonomy): Eukaryota > Metazoa > Arthropoda > Insecta > Diptera > Dolichopodidae > Dolichopus > Dolichopus griseipennis. Next base: position 349,578,023 of record OY720441.1, read on the forward strand.
GTAAAAGAAAATATTAAACCTCCTGGAAGGATAAGATACTGACTAAAAAAAGTCTCTCCCGTAGCCAAAATAATGGGATTAGGAACCAAAATGCTTGTGCTGTATAATGGCTGAAGACAATGGGTGAGACATATATATATGTCCGTCACGGATTTAATGGAACCCCAAAAAATATAAATAGGCTTCTTTCTTGAATTGTTTGTAAATCATAAAAATTAAGAAACACATAAGGGGGTAATATGTGTTCTACAATTTCGAGGTGCGACTTATAATAGAGTTCCTATATTTTAGAATTTCAGTTCGAAAAACTTTTCAATATATGAATAATTTTGAGCTGCTTAGCGTGTTTTACGACGGTAAGGTTGAATTTTTGGAATAATATTTTTAATTTTTTCAGAAGTATTACCTAGTAAATATTTATAGAATAGACAAATAGCTTCAACATTTCGGCTGTGATTTAAAGACGTTCAATTTTTTGTGGCGTCAGTTCTTTTTTGTGTCTTATCCGGATACTAGAAAGCTGTGCTGGATGCTCCAACAAATTTGTTAGAGTTATACTCAAATATATTTATTTTTTATGTATTTGAAGCAGATTTGACATATCCTTTAATTATAACCATAACATTTTATTAAAATTTGTAATTACAGAAAAAAATCATCCTAAAATTATGCAAAATCTATAAATTTAACAGAACTTTCAGAAGATGCAAAAGGAATTCATAATAAAAGATAGGAAATACATTTTGTATTGTTATTTGGTTCGAAGCTAATGTTTAAAATCGCAAGTCTCTATTTTATTCGGAAGATCTAAAATAGGACTAAAATAGAATATAAAATTTTTTACCAAATAGACAGGCAAGAAAGCGACCTAATAAAGAGGTTTTAAAAAGATCTAAATACAAAGTTAAAATATTTATTACATATAAATTATTCAAAATTAAATATAGACATTTTTTTTAACTTGTAAAAACAATACAGAAATTTTCATAAAAGGTATATATAAAAGGTAAATATTTTTTTTAAAAACATACCTATATACCTTCAACTTTCTAAATGAATAAATTAACTAAAAAAATATTTAATATGTTTAAGATATTTAAAAGGTATAATAATAATAACAAGCTTTACAAAAATATTAACAGCATTTACCTATAAGGCAAATTAGATATTAAAAAGTTATTTAAATGTTAAAAGTTCAAAAAATCAAAATACTGTTAATTGCATGGTAAACATTTTATCATAAATACATATAATATTACCTTAAGCGTTATAATGAGATTATAATATTTAAATTTTTAATGAAATATTTCACTTCCAGCTAATATGTGTATGTAAATAGATTGATTTATATACTTTCATATAGTTTGAGTAATTTACTTAATGTAAACATTTTGATAATTTATGCAAAAGTAATAAATAATACACTGGAAATTAATTGTTGTTGAAGTTATCTAAATTATTTTACTTATCATGTCTATTATATTTTTCCAACCTCAATTATGTTTTATACATTTTATTTTTTTTTAATTTAATCTAATTTATAATCATTTTGAAGGAATTAACTCTTGTTTTCTCTTATTTGATAGAAAGCGCCTATTGATATGCAAATAATATTTGAAGTAGTGATTAACAAAATGGCTTATCAAACGTGAGAGTGCGGGTTCAAATCGCAACAGATTACATTATTTTTTAAAAAGATTTTAAAAGCCTGCAAAATCCTTTTTCGGAATATTTACATATTGGTATATATTAGATTCAGTGTCGAAGTGTTCATAGAAACAAGGAAAGCAGTACTTCCCTGTAAAATCTGAATAAATTTTGTTTTTTTATTTATTGAATATTCTTTTTAAAATTCAATTTTCAGTTTTAATAAACTTACTTATTCATTCTTTACTTTTTTCTTTTCTGTTCGTCAAGAGAACACTAGGTTATTGCACTAAAACTCAAATTCGATCATCTTTTTATTGCATATATTTTGGCGAAATTTATCGTAATAAATTTATTACAATTAGCTGCTGTTTGTAGCAGAGTGCAATAGGTTCGGAAACGGTTTAAACATTTTTATTGGTTATAATTTCGTAAAATAAATTTATACAGAAAATAAAATTAGCTTCCCAATCGAAATATTAACGCCTCGTCTTTGGTAAGATTGTTAATATTTAAGAATTGAATTCAAAATCAGGATTTAAATAATTTGCTTAGCAGATGTTTGAGGCCAGTCAACAACATCAAAGTATTTTCTCTAACAATTGGTTTAGACAGGTTGTTAGCCCTAGTTGCGTTGCGAAAATTATAAGTAAGAGATATGAGATTATTTTATTAACAGGTTCTGGAGTACCTCCACATTCAGATAGAATTTCTAATTCGATTTTATTTCTATTGTTTTTGGTAATAAGTTCCAATTGCTTTCACTTCACCCACCCTGATACTTTTTATGAAATTTAAAATAATATATATAACACTTCCTCTTTATTTTAATAAAAAATCTATAAGATTCAATAAACGATACTATTAATAAGTTTTAATGAACTTAAAATAAAACTCTTATTACATTTTTATTAGTTTCTCGCAATAAATTCAAGTGTCCTGGATTTTATTGAAATTAAAAGTAAAATTAAAATTAAAAGTTTTAAAAGAAATTAAAATTAAATTTATCAAATCTATATGTAATTAAATTTAATTTAATTAAATTAAATGGATAAGATATTATCAATATAAATATGCCAAAAGTTATACAATTACTTTCAATTTAATAACAAACAATTTAGTTTATTAAATATTTATAAGTACATATGTATATTGTATATATATATATATTTTTTATAACTTTTTTTTTATTGCAATAACATAAAAAAATATTTTATTAGCTATCAATAAATATTTTATTGAAAATTTATTTCTTTTACCTAATAAAAAACAAAAACTTTGATATATACAATTTTAATTTGGGTTAAGTTCTAAAATTAATTCAATATACTTAAAAACTAATATAATATAAAGAATAAAAAAAAAGTTTTATTATTGTTAAGTTAATCAAAATTAAATTGAAATCTATAATTATTTTTAGTTTAAAAGGTTTCAAATTTAAATGAATCAATTCAAAAATAACTCTTCAAAGTTAAAAATTAATTTTATTAAATGGATTTAAAAAATTTCAGTTAGTTACCAATTCGAATAATTATTGAAAATAAAGGCATACAAATATATATAGAGTTATATAAATATAAAAAAATTTGAACTTTTATATAAATATGTTTATATATAAATACGTTTTTTATTTTAAGTAAAAGATTTGTTTTTAAGTGCAACGATTAACATGTTAAAAAAAATTACTCAGTTGTTTTGCAGTAGGAGTTTGAATTACTTTTATTAAGTTCGTCACATTAGCTTCTATTACAGAATCGGAGACTAGTTTTGTCGGCCACATCTGTCCGACTTCTAGTTATATAAACCTAGAGCTTTTTTTGAGGTCTGTTAAAACAAAATCTTGTTGATAAAAAAAAACTTTGAGTGCAGAAATGATTATACTTGATCGAAATAAAGTATATTTTAACGAAGTTGTAGGAATTCATACAAAAATCCTACTTTTTTGACTTCTAGAGTTAATTTTTTAACTCTATTCATATGAAAAGACTAGAATTTGAATAAAGAATGTTAGTCATATAAGAATGTTAAATATTTAATCTGTTGTTGAACGTTTGAGTGAAATGTATTTGAAATAAATATAAAACGAGTACTTTCTTTGTGTTTTTCACTAAAATTATTTATTTTTGCAAATACCAGTATTTCATCTACGACATGCAGACTTCTTCAGTGCTAGTACTCGATATTGTTTGAATATAATTGACTTGCACCTTTATTTATAAAATGCTTTTATTTTATTTATAACTCTATATTTTCTATTTTAATTATATGCATCAAATTTCCTTCAAACCCTGGTCAGATAGTGTATATTATAATAGTTTAATAAGAAGTCCAAATGCCAAATAGGCAAAGGACTATTATAATATCAGGCAATATTTACTTTTGTCAGGTACTACAAATAATAATAATAATAAATAAATTTAATTTCCAAGCTTTTAAAAATTATTTTGTAATCTTTCAAACCATTTTGTTTTTTATTCATAATTAAACTTGTAACATACTGCGAAATGAAGTTTATTGACAGAAAATTGACGTTTAATTTTTTCAATTCTGATTAAAATGTCACTTTTACATAACTTTAATTTTAGCTCTTTAAATATAGTAATAGCAAAGAACATATAATAATTATTATATGTTCTTTGGTAATAGTTTCATTTTATGTATTTAATATTTTGATTTCCACTGAAGTCGACTATAAAAATAAATAATTTAAAAATAAATTATTTTTCTTCTTTTAAATCAAATTCAGAAAATTAAAATAAATAAATAAATATAAAAACCCAAACACACACATATACATACATTTTAATTTAAATAAAAAATATATATTTATTTATTTAAAATATATATATATACCAAAAAAAAAAAATATTTACACAATTAATGGCATCCTTATTATTTACAATAAATATTTCTTTTTTTTTTTATCATTTTCATCCATAAAAACCCAATTTACATTCCATATTTGAATTATTACAAAAAATAAAAATTAAAAAAAACTTAAAATTCAAATAATAAAAAGACAACCAAATTAACATAAATATAAGGAAAAATATAAAAAAAAATTAAAAACCTCAAAAAAAGGCAATGAAATACAGAAAATAAAAAAAAAACACAAACTATTTGGAAAAATAAAAATATTAAAACCACAACAAACAGATATAACACGAATCATGAAAACTTCATCAAGTTGGTGGTAGTTTGTGGTGGTTATTATCGATTTTTTGACACGCCAGTAAATATTCAAAATACGTATATATACATATAGCTTGGTTTTTTTTTTGGTTTAATATTATAGTATATTTAATATTGAATATATGTTGTACATATACTGTGTACTCATTCTTATTATTTTACCTTTTTTTAAATATAAACTATATATAACAATATATATAAACTATTTATAAAAAAATAGTCTCCATTACGTATACTCTACAACAAACATTTACCGCTTATAATTTCACCAAAAAAAAAAAAAAAAAAAAAATAAAACAAAATGAAAACCAAATAAAAAAAAAAGTACTTTTAAATGTGTTTGAGTGCAGTACTTAAATACCACTACAATTTAAAAAACATGAACGATAACATTGTTCTAGTATAGTGTTGGAGCATAAAATTTTCTTCTATATTACCTACATTTTTATTTTACTCCCCTTCTTTTTTTTACAAAATACAAATTAAATTTTTTATACTATTATTTTACTTTCCCAATTTTTTATTTTTATAATTTTAAAACGTTGCATACAATCAAATGATAGTAATGCTTAATAATAGTAAGAAATTTTTTAATTGAATTATGCTTGTATTTACTTTCTCTAATGTATATAATATTTATTTTACTTGCATATGTATTTAAATATTAAAATATTTCGTACATTTTTATCTCCCAGTTTTTTTTTTTATTTAACGGGAAATTATGCGCAGGAATTAAAAAATTTTCTAACGAAGATCTTTTTCTGTGTATACTTTCTCCTTTCTCCTTTGGACTATTCACTACTAAGGTAACTAGTACTATACTACAACTACTACTACCTTTACTACCTTGACAACTAAAATACGGATACATCCATCCGCTCCATAAATGTAGAATAAAAATACATTATGTATTATATACACAAGGAGAAAAACAAGCTTTTATAGTTTTTTCGAGTATTTTCTCCAAAAAAAATATTATACAAAATTTTTCCTTTAGTACCATTGTATTTAAAAGTACAATTGTATGCATATATGAATAAATGCTTTAGTTTTTTTTATTTCTATTGTATTTTTGAGAAATTGGAGACTTTTTCAATGAAATGGGGTTATGTTAATAATTCTAATTTGTATAGGTAACATAAAAAAAAACTATAAAGTATCAAAGGGTGTTATATACCTAGATATACGCTATTTTCATTCCAAACTCATGACCAGGTCTGTTTTCAACCCATTAATAAAAGAATTAAAAATAAGTTTAAGCAATCGAATTTGATGTGTGTTTTTTTTTTTTTATAGTAAAAATGAGCTAAAAATATCTAGGGTTCCGGAAAATAATATATATATATATATGTATTTATATGTTTATGTGTATTATATATAAGAGTATGTTATTATTATTAAGGGTATGTACATATAGTTTATACATTATAAAAAAATTGTAAAAAAAAGTACAGTACAAAAATGGAAATAAAAAAAATAAATATGTAACTACATATTTGTAAATAAAAAAATAAAAAATTTGAAAATAATTTCAGTAACTGACCAATACAACATTTTTGAAAATCAAATATAAACGATATATACAAGTTATCTACTTATACTGTATTTACATTTGTAATAATAATAATATATTTAATATATATATATATATATATATAAATACTTGTAAATAATGTAAAACTACATTTAGATTACTTAGCATTAGAAAACTTAAAAAATATATATATATAATTATATATGTATGTACCTATATATAGTTTGAAAAAATTGAAAAAGTGCCGACAAATATGTTAAAAATAAATAAAATATTAATATTTAATAAGCTTATAATGTTATTTAATATTTAAATTTCATAGTAATTTTTTATTAGTTATAACTGATTTATTTTTATCCGAATTAAAGAGTTAAATTTTTATAACAATTTGTTATTTAATTAATATTTTACTATATATGTATGCTTATTGATTTTTTTTAATATTTTATACCATTCCACAGTACTATAGTCAAAGTGTTGATTTAAGAAGTATAAGGGGTATAGTCAAATTAATTTATAAAAAAATATTCAATTGGGGGGAAAGTAATTAGCTTTGACTTTTAAGTAATAAATAGTTACAATAATTACTGGAAAAACTCAATTGATTTTTAGAGAATTAAGGAAAATTTTAGAGGTTTTAAGGGTCGAATAATTGAAAACATTAAATTTTGTGGTCATGTCGGCTCTTCATTTTTTCATAAATTATAAAATTGAACCCAATTATTACTCAAACTTACAACTTTTACTATAGTAATATACTACTGATTTCTAAAATACCAGCTTCTTTCTTACTCTCTATGTTGGTTGGACTGCTGCAGCTCCTGTTAGTATGTACTGCTGCAGCTTTCGTTGTAATTGAAGAGCTTTCGTTGTAATTGAAGAGCTGCAGCTGTCAAATGTGATCAATTTTATTATAACTATTTCATTACAAAAATTGCACTTATAGCCTATCTACAATGAAGCATTAGTTTCGCTCTCGTTTCGCTCTCCTTACGGAGTCAACAAAGTTGTGTCAACAATGAAATGTACATGACAGCGTTTTTTGACATTGTTTTGTTTACAAATTCATGAATTAAAAAATATTCAATAGTCTAAAGTTTATTGTATAACTATTTTGAATTATTAATCCAAGATAGGAAACAAATTAATAATTTTTTATTCTGATAATATTTATTTTCTTATTTTTCAATAATAAATTTTTTTCAAATTTCAATTATTTGACATTTGAATTAGGGCTTGCAATACCGGATCAAATTTTCAAAACCGGTATTTCGGTATTTCATTATATTAATACCGGGATCCCGGTATTAATACCGGTATTTAAGAAAAAACAAAAAAAAAGTAAAACTATACTGAAAAATAGAAAAAAAAATATTTATAAAGAAAATAAAATATTTAATTCAATAACGAATAATTCGAAACAATAAACTTTTTTTTTAAAGTGCCACAAAAGACAAAAAAAATATAAAATAAAAAAAGAGTAATAAAATAATTAATAATATATAAGAATAATAAGTCCTATGTCCTATTGTTGTGATTTGCCTTTAAAATATGCCCTCAAAAATGTTAAACTATCAAGAGTTTTATCGCTTAAGCTGGATCGAATTTTTGTGCACAACAGCCCTGCTGCTGAAAAGGCTCTTTCAGACTCGACGCTAGTTGGTGGTATGGACATAAGGCAGTCATATACTAGTTGAAGATATTTTCCTCTAATATGTTCTACTTCGAAGTATGCTAGTTCCTGTTTTATAACTTTATAAAGTACTTTAGAATTCATCGTTTTTGAAATTCTTTTTTTTTTTATTAATTTTTTTTATAATTAAATATAAAAAAACAAATATTTTGAATTTTCTGTCAAACAGTTCAATTGCAATATAAGAATTTCTTATATATTTAATACACGCAAGGGTATCTAAAAGTTGACAAGGGCAAGTATAATCTTCCTCGTTTAGTATTTTTTTAGTATTAGGAAAATTAACGTACAAAAAGGCTCTTTCTTAATGTAAAAAAAACAAATTACTTCAGTAGGGCCACCTGTACGTAAATTTCAAAATTAGATTTAATCTTTAAACATGACAACACCTAAACATATGCTAATTACTTATAAAAAATAAAATAGTTAAATAAAAATGATATGAATGTTAACTTACAGCAAAAAAATTTAATACCGGATACCGGTATTAAGTGGTCATTAATACCGGTATTGAACGGTATTAAAAATGTCGGCAATACCGGGATCCCGGTATTGCAAGCCCTAATTTGAATACATAGAAAAAGCGAAAAAGTTAAAAGTTAAACAACTTTTTTAATGACTGCGTAATTGCTGCGACATGGCTGCGTCTATTGTAGACACTTTCATATAATTCAATACATTTAGCTTAGTTTGACAGATAGATACATGTAGAGAGCGTTCATTGTAGATAGGCTATTAAGAGGGTCTTTTATGCTAAATAGGTGCTTGTACGGGTCTATAGTTTGCATCCCATCCCATTCCTATTTTTATTTTACTCTTATTACCCCTATTTCATTTTCATAATTTTGCGGTTATATCAATTAATAAATAAAAGAAAGAATAATAAATAATACATTTAAATTCAATATAAATTAAAAATACTAAATTAAATACTAAATATTAAGAGTATTAAGATCTGCATTAGTTTCTAAATTCACAATAAAATTATTAAAAAAAATATCAATTACTTTTATGTTGACCTTCTATTCTACATATTCATATAAGATCAAAATAAAATAGATGATAGTTTAGTAATTGATTGATTGACAGATGTTCATTATAATAAAATCATGTAACTTTTATTTTTTAAAAGGTAACAAAAATTAGTATTTTTACTACATATATATAAGTTTGACGTAAATGAATTGAATTAAAATGTGATTTATTGTATGATAATAAGTAAAAACATGTATGTACACTTTAATTATACTTTGATCCAATTTTATTAATTAAAAATATATAATACTGTGTGTGCTCTAAATTTGGATATTTAAGTGATTCATTTGACATTAAGGTCAGTTAGTTAACAATGACTTAAGATAATACATGTATAGAATTAATTACTGTTTACATTCAAGTAATTAATTCCCTAAAACAATAAGTGTTTTAAATATATATTTAAAATATACATTATAATATAATAACTACTCAGCATATATTGATATTTTATAAATATCATGTTATAAATAAACTATTAAATTAAATTTAATTTTTAATTCTTCACTTTGTGACTATATCGAATATAAATTGAACTTAATTATAATAACTAATTTTGAACATGTGTCAAATTTTGAAGTCTTAATTCTTAAACTTATAAATAAAAATACACCTACACGAATATAAAAAAAAAGAAAAATCGTTTGTTAAAACTAATAATGTAATTATAATTTATAATTATAAATATATAAAATACAAACTAACAGTTCTATTCCAGAAACTGTCATAATAAAATCATAACTCAATACAGTCACAAATTCGCTATTGTGACTTATTTTATGATTTTTGGTGTTCCAAAAATTTTATTAATGTGACATTATTTTTCAAAATTTTATTAATGTGACATTTGAAAAATAATCACAAATATGTCATATGCAGTGATTATTTAAAAAGATTATCGTAAAGACGAAGGCCCAATACTAGCGTCGCTTTGACGTTTATAGGAATAAAATAGAATACATTGATTTAAATGAAACTTGATCAAATAGAAAAGTGGTGTTAGGGTAGAGCACCTTTCCACCTTTGCTCGCGTTGAAAAACAAATTCAATTTTCTTTTTTATAAAATTTTCTACTTTTGCATGCTTAGACAAATGACTGTAGTTCCAAATTACGACACGGGTGATAAACATAAGAAACTCATAAAAAAATTATAACAAAAATCATAAAATTTATGATAAAAATATATAAAAAAAACAATTTTTGAATAAAAGTGTAATTTGGAAATATATTTCCGATATTTGATACGTTTTGATACACCTTCACTACTTTTCTTTTAAGTTCGAATTTATAAAAATTAGTATATAATATTTTTAATAATTTAATGAATTCATGTCAATTTTTCGGTACTCACGCATTCATATAAAAATTTTGAATAAAAACGCAGTGATTTTTCTTGAAGGCTGAAATACATGTGCATAGCCGCGTGCATTATTTTCAGGCCATGACATGAAGAGACACGACGAAAACTGCATAGAAGTCTGATTTTATATGTAGAAAAAGGCAGATTTGCTTATAAAGTTGATTTAAAAGTGATGTACATGTACATAATTTTATGCAAATACATGTGCATTAAATAATGTTTTATTTTTTATTCTGCAATCGGTTATTTGAATTACGTCATTGCATTCACCACACCAAAAATTACTTTAATTAATTACTGAATTCCAAAAAAAAATTAAATATTATTGAAATATATTTTAGTTAAAGTAATATTTTTATATGAGACCTTAATGACTTAAGTATGATTTTGTAGAAATTTAGAAAAACATAATAAATGAATGTTGTAGCAATTTGAGCCTCCGCTCTAACCATCTGAGAGCTTGGCTATTTATACTTTCCTTGCTAACCGTTAATTTTGACAGAAAGGGCACGTGAATTAGCAGCAGTTTCTAGCCTAGTAAAACAGCCCGTCGAGCGACAGGTACAATTAAGAAATGTAGATTTTATGAAAATTTTCTCAGTTTTGTAAAATATAAAACATTTTTATTAACCTTCTAATAGACTTCTGTACCTTCTGTACCTTCTAATAGACTTCTTATACGATTTTTTAGACTTTTTTTTAGACTCTTATCTACGAATGTATTAATAACAATACATATGTTACGTGTATAAATAACACTTAACATAACATAGAACACGCTTATTAGCAGCAACAGCAGTTTGTCTTTTATTATATATTTATTTATACGTAACATACATATTTAGATATTTCTCAATTGATATATCTATATGCCAATTAAGAACTTTAATATAAATACTTATCATAAAATTTTAATTAATATAATAATTAAATATTAATTAACGTTATAAATTTTATATTTGCTCACATTAACATTCTTTCAACCCTTTTTTGCAAACTATCATTGATAAGTTTTTTTTGATAATTAATTAAATTTTTTTTTTTATTTCAAATCATAAAATTGAAGATAGACACTTAAAAATTTTTTTTTTAAAATGTTATTTCCTAAAAAAACTATAAATCACATAAATTTCAATACAGAAGTTTATAAAACATTTTATAAAATTGAAAACAACAGATTTTTCACAAAAAAAAAGTTTTATAAAATTTTTAACTTTTTGAGGCAAATTAGTGTATTGAAAAGTTTTTGTAACTGTATTTTTTTTGGTAATTTTAAAATTTGGAGATCTTTTTTTTTGTGTTGTTCATTTTGACAAGGAAAACAAGTTGTTTTTTTAGACTGAATTTAATTCTGCTTTTTAAAAAAACTTTTATTATATTTTTGCAGAAAAAAAAACTATCAAAAGTTTTTTCAATACAGTAGAATACAGCAGATAACAAACAAAACATTTTCCAAATTAAAAATAAAAAAATTTAAACATATATTTGATTTTTTTTTTTTTTTTTTAACTACACATCAGATAACATTATGTTTAAAATTGAGTGGGTGTAAAAGTACAAATTTGCTACAAATGCATTTAATTAATGTGACCATTGTTTTTTTTTATACCAAGTTGTAGTTATCCCATATGTACTCCGTTCTAAGATTTAATCGGTTTATTTTCCACCATCGATGGATTTTAATTAATGACAACAAAATGAAAATTTTATTTTTTTTCAGGTGAGAAACTTTTATGACTCTTTATTTGCGGCTCAACGATTTCCGCTCGAAACTTATCAGAACATTTATAGAAAAACGAAAGTACAGAGTAACCTTTTGTCTACTCAAAGTTGCCAAAACAAGAACAGAATTTAAATATTTGATCATCCGACTAACTACTTTGGACTAAATTTCCATAAGCTTTATTGCGCCATCTTGATAATATGACTGTGTAGGGATGAACATCTGTTGCCCTCCTTGGTTCCCTTTCCAAAATCTTTGAATGGGGCATTAATTGCTTAATTTATTTAGAATAAGTGTCAGTCCCTACAAGATACTCATAAAACAAAACCAGTGAACCAAATGCACGTCGATGGCTAAGTGGAGGAAGCGTTAAGATGACATTGCGATCATTTATAAAACGAATTGCTCTGTTTTGCACTCTATCAAGATTTCCCTGAGCCGCATGTGTGCCTTATAATCCATTTTCGTCCGAATATATTTTTTATTATAAGATAAGATCAATTTACTCTTAATAATCTTACTCCTATTATTAACTCGTTCCGCATGTAAAAGTAAGTTCTATTGGCCACCTTTATTAAAATTATTTTTTAAACCTATCTGAAATTCCAAAAAATAATAATAAGATTTTCAAGGAAACATTAAAATCATATAGCAACAACATCAAAGATTTAAAAAAGGACGTAGAAATTGCGTCTGTCTGTCTCCATATTTTTTTTTTTTGTGAAATATATTTTTTTTTTAATTTTTATGTAGGTTTTTTTTTCTATATATAAAAATATAAATATATATATATATATATAAAATATAAATATATGTATACAATATATGTACATATATATTTTCAGCATTCATATTCATACAGAACAAAAAAAAACCAACGCAAATAATGACTATTTTTTTATATTGCCTCCATTTTTAATTTAAGTTTACCTTGAATGAAAATTTTCTATTTTTGACACAAAAAAAAATAAAAATGACTTTCTATTGCAAAAATTAAAAAATTTTGCTAGCGTATTCTATTTTCAAAAAAAAAAATAAAATAAAAATTAGAGTATGAGTAATGAAAAAACGGAATTAAAGAATTAATGGAAAAAACGAGGAAGAGTGTATTAGAGTAGACTGTGTCAACTCTGGGATACCCGTATGACCGTAACATATACATTATATCATCCGGTTAATTACTTTTGGCAAAATTTCAAACATTCAGCTTTATTAGGTGTAGAGTAATGCTCATATAAAAGAAGGAGTTGTATGGCAGCTACTTGAACCCTTTGCAGTAGACCAACCAAATTTTGCAGTAACTTTGGCCACTACACTAAACTATTTTTTGCAAAATTTCAGACACCCAGCTTCATCAGGTGTAGTGTAAAGCTCATATAAAAGAAGGAGTTGTATGGCAGCTACTCGAACCCTCTGCAGTAGGCCAACCAAATTTTGCAGTAACTTTGACCATTATACTAAACTACTTTTGGCAAAATTTCAGACACGCAGCTTCGATAGGTATAGAGTAATGCTCATATAAAATTAGAAGTTGTATGGCAGGTACTCGAACCCGTGGACCAAAATGGCTGAATTTAAAACTCGATTCCGTTTTTTGCATAAAAACGAATTTGTGAAAATTTCATAATCCTAGCTCCTTTACTTTTTGAGTTATCGTGATGACGGACGGACTGACGGACGGACGGACGGACGGACTGACGGACGGACGGACGGACATACATAGCTAAATCGATTTATTTTTCGATTCTGATCTGATCCATACACTTGAGTCTATATCTACCCCCCCTCCTTCTCTGCGTCACAAACGTAATGGCAAATTTATTATACCCTTGGACTATATAGTCATACGGGTATAATAACAAAAGGTAACAATGCAGTAAAGAATCCAACAACAACAACAACAAAAAAAAACCAAAAAGTATCAGACAACTTTATTTGTCAACATTATAATACAAAAAAAAACTGTAAATTAACGTTTTTAATCCTTTTATAAAATTAAAAATAAAAACAATAATGACAACAATATAGAAATAAAAACTTTAATTTTTACCGACAGAAATATGAATGTTAAAAAATTAATTAAATTCATTATTATTTAAATTTTCATGTTAAGCGAAAACCTTGGCAACATAAGCTTTCTTAAAACTAATTATTAAAATTTTAACACTTAATAATTAAATTATATTTTTATTTTACAATATCTTTAATTCTTGATTAATAATATCGCTTTTTCCTTGAGGGACTCAGAAGGAAAGTGGCCTAAGCCACATAAAATTGAAAAAAGCATTAAAATTTGTTTGTTGTTATTTTAATTATTTTCATTATAAATCAGTTGTGATCTGGCCGATAGCTCAGTAATTTTCAATCAAAAAGTCACCGGCTCAAATCCTGCTCAGATCATATCTAATAAAAAAAACAAATAAAATTTATAATTGATATCGTAATAGTTTATATCATAATATTAAAATACATTTAACTGACACACTGGAAAAGGAAAGGCAGATTCACTCTTAAGTTATTATGTTCACAATTGTGTTTGGAATTATAGCAAGGAAACTCGACAGCAATTTGAGCTATAGACTTAATATTTAGCATATAGGTAAATTAAATCTTAATAAAAATTTTGTTCAACTTTTGTCCCATGCGGACCCTCCTGATGATTTTTTTTTTTAAGCGCTAACTGTTCAACTGTTAGGCTAATAGTTGTCTATAGAAAAATTTATAAAATTACTTTTCTCCATTCCTTTAATTCTCTATGTGGCGGTCCGTAACTATTCAACTCTTGTGTAATTTTTTCCCAAATTTCATTAACTTCATTTGGAGATCGATTTGTGTGGCCTCGACCCATGTTCGGTTAAAATTTAATCATTAATTTGATTAAATTTTCATACTGACTATGATTAGTTACTTTTTTCCTATATATGTAAATAAAAAATTAATTTTTATTCTTTAAAAATTTTAAAATAACTTACATTTTTCTTTCAATGCTAAAATTTAAATACCGCCCGCACAAAAAAATTTACGCTTTGTAGTTATTTTACAACGGCCACAGTTTTTTTTTAAATGATACAAAAAAAAACAATTTCGAAAATTTGCTGTCATACGTTCATTGCGTTACCGTTTACGTTTTCCACGATAGGAATTTTGTACGTTTGACGTTTTATTTAAACGTACGTTTACCACGATAAGCCCCCATATCTTATTGATTTATCAAGAAAAAATTGATATATGTATATTCTCTATTCTAATCCTTGTAATATTTCCTTTCACAATTTTGTGATACTCACAATTTTGTATAATGTATTTTAATTTGAGTGCAATGGCCTTGTATTAAATTATTATTTTCATACTAAGTATTTATTAGTTTTAAAAAATTTGTTTTATTTACTAGAATAAATATTAAATTATATCTTAAGTAAATATGCTTAAATTATACGATTGTAATTACAACAAAACCAAAATATCACAAATTATAAATATGTATTTCACACGAACACATATACAAATTTTGAAAAGAATTTAAATGAAACAATTTAATTACAATATTTAATTGCATATTATTAGGCGTTATCCATTTTAAAAGCTCATTTTAGTTTTTTACCAGTAAATTGGTATAATATCTATTAAATAATACATTTTTAAATGTCAAATTTAATATTTTTGACATGCAAATGTCTGCATGCAATTTTTATGCTATATTCTTATTCTTTCTTATATTCTTAAAATAAAAAATTAATAGTTTAAAAGTGTATGTACAGAGTGCAAAACAAAAATTGTAGATAAAATTTACTTTAAAATGAAAATTAAACAATTACAATAATAAAATAAGATATTTTAATATTTACATAAATTTTAATATTATTTGTAACTTTGTCTGAAAATTCAGGAAATACCTTCTGTTATAAAATTGTTAAAAATTAAATTGTAAAATACACTGTCAAAATTTTTTTTAAATTGTAAAAGTGACATCTTTAAATCCCCAACTATCAATTCAAATGTCATATTTTTTTATCATAAATATTAATAAGCTTCGTTAAAAAAAAAGCTTTTAGTAAAAATTTAATATAATACAGGATTTACTATACACCAGGATTTAAAACACCAAAATCAGAAACCACTAAATCATTCCTATCTTAAACAAATATTATATATTACATAACTATATAGAAGTATAAACTTATATATACATATGAATGTATATATGTAAAAAATCTTAATACACAAAAATCTGTTAAAAAAAAAAAACTGTAAACAGTATTATCTACAATTTTTCTGGTCCATTTAATTGAAAGGAAACCAAACTGTTTTTTTTTTTTTTGAAAAATACTCATTTACAAAAATATAATGTCAAGTCAACGGATTCATCCATCATTTATCATCATTTTTATGGGTATATACACAGATATATAAAATTTTTTTTTCTGGTTCAGATTTTAATATATCAAAAAAAAAAAATGTTCATCAGTTAAAATATCTTTTAATACAAAAAAAAAAAAAACAAATGAAAGGAGTAAAAAGGACAACAATTTATGTGACACATTATCCCTGTTTTTGAAACTCTTGTTACCAGCTTTTATTTTTACAAAAAATTCTCATTATTTTTGTTTTAATTTTTTTTTTTATTTGGTTTTATTTTTTCATTTACACCCCTCTATTTTTTTTTTTTTTTTTTTTAAAAAAAACTTTTATGAATTTTGAGTTACTATGGTTTATCTAAGGGTTACCAAAGATATTTCATTTGAATTTACTTTTTAAATCCTAAAAGAATTTTTTAGGTTAATAATTAATTCAAATATAAAGTTAGTAAAAATAATTACTGTGCATACACTTGTATGTATTTATGAAATTTAATATTCAAAATAAATTATAAAAAAAAAACACCCTGTAATTTAAAAACAAAATTAGGTATTTAATAAATTTAATAATCAAACACATTACATTTATTTTTTTTAATCAGAATACTCTGTTCTTAATAAATGAACAACATCCAGATGATAGAATTGTCATAAATGTCAGTTGTCATAACTGTCAAATATAATATAATATATTCATTCATATTTAATATACTATGTGTATGAAACGAAATCTTAGGGTGCATTTATATTGGAGCTGCCATAAGTGATAAGAGCGTCGATAAGAGCATAGCATAAAAAATTATATATTATTTATCATTGATCAAAGCGATGCTCCTATGTTAACACCTCTATTAAAATTATATATATAATTTTCTAATCGATGCTCTTCATCACTAATCGCAATTCCAAAATAAATGCATCCTTTGGTTCGAACTATAGGAAGCTTGAATACAAAATGTCATATATATCCATATACATACATTGCTTTATTATCAAGATTTTGAATTATTATTGCAAAAGGAAAAGCTAATTTATAATACCCTTTTATATTT
The DNA here is from genome assembly GCA_963082915.1 of Dolichopus griseipennis. Lineage (NCBI taxonomy): Eukaryota > Metazoa > Arthropoda > Insecta > Diptera > Dolichopodidae > Dolichopus > Dolichopus griseipennis. The sequence goes on from OY720441.1 coordinate 349,595,615, forward strand.
TATTTTAAAAAACAGAAAAAAAACAACAAAAAATAAAACAAAAAAAAGGATAAACAAACACACATTTAAAAGTTTTTTCACCCGGGACATTTTTTTTTAAAGCATCAAAAGAATGGCAATTCAAATGAAAAGATAAGAAAATACAATAAAAAAAAAAAAAAAAACAAAAATAAATTCAAGGAGCAACAAGAATATTAAACAAAATAACAATAAAATAAATGTATATATATATATACATTCTGATTATATATGTATGCATGTAGACTATAAAATATGCGGTATTTTTCCTTTAACCTGCATTTTAAATTATTTAAATAAAGAAATTTTTTTTCATATAAAAAAATTTTTACAATATTCGTTTTTAATATAAAATTCTTTGACATTTTGTTACCGTTATATTTAAATTTTTTTTATTATTGTATACAAAAATTTGTATTCCGTTTAGAATTACTCTGTTTTTTTTTTTTTTTTAAAATAGTGTAAAGAAATTACATTAAAAGATTCAAAGACTTGAAATGCATTTCTATTTATATTAGCTATATATAGTAGTGTAATTATGCATTTTTTTAAAAATGTTGACGTTTCTGATTTCATATAAAAAGAAGTTTTAATACACTAGTGGGTTTATATGATCAATGGCGTAATGGTAAAGACGGCGCCTTTCATTTGGAAAGTTTCGGGTTCAATTCAAACGCCGGTCAGATCATATCTAATAAAGAAATATCGTAAAATTGTATAATTATATCGTAATAGTTAATATTGTAATATAAGAAGAGATTTAATATAAATATATTAATAACTCTTGCGTACGATAATAGATGGCGTACAAAATTAACTTTTGTGTATTCATAATCTTATACAATAGCTAAAGCCGAGTAACCAACGGTTTAGTGAATATAAAGATTAAAGAAACTGAAGCCTAATCTAAATAGACTTAGTGAATGCCTTATACTCCTTAAAAAGGAATGAGAAAGGAATAAAAAAAATAAGTGAAGCATAAAATAATTTTTTTTTGTAATCTCACCAGTTACAGACCTACAATTCCACGAAGTCCGTAAAAAGTCCTATATTTAAATTGTTATAACAAAAAGTTATATTTGAAATCTGGAAACGTAATTGATAGTTTTTTAAGCTTTATTAATATATTATGTAATATACATGTATAAGGTTGCCGTACTATACCAAAATTTTAACGTTATGTGTAATTTAATTTTTGCAAAATTCTTGCCCCTTTATATATTTCAAGTTTAAGTTAGGAACTAATTTTGAGAGTAGCTGAATCTTTGGAAATAAGTATTAGGTATTAGTATTTTAAGAAAACCTCATAGTAATTCGCTTAGAATCTGTTTAGATCTTGTCTTGTTTAAAATCAAGCAAATTAAAAATTTGTAAGTTAATATTGATAATAAAGGTTTAAAAAAAAATTCAGTATAAATTTAACAAATTTTAGGCCAACTTTTATTTCTACTGAAATTTTATTTCTGACTTACGGATGTCGAGACTATGGAACCATATTCCGTCCAATGTGTTCCCTAAAGTTGGTAGTTCGTATGTGTACCACATAATTAATTTTAATAAGAATATTAACACCTTTCTCCTTAATATCCCTCCAAATTTTCTCCACTTCCCATAATCGAAAAATCCCAAAACCCCCATATATCCCAAAATCCTTTCTAATCCCCATCCCTGTAACCAAATTGTAGATTTGTATCACAGGTTCCTTCCTAAAGTTAGATTCAAAAACTGTGTGGTTTTGGTGTGTTAAAGTCGCACACTACCCAAAGAAACACCGCACAGTTTCAATAGGTGGCTCTCGTGCGTTCCATTCCTTCGTAAAAAAAAAAAAATACTATCTCATTGGTGTTATTAAACGATAAAAAATTTTTATTTATTATCTAAAGTATTTTTATGTCTGTTCCTTTTCATAAAAAATTGAATTTGATTTTATGTATATTTTTTTTTAACTTGACATAAACATTTTTTTTATTTATGTTTTTCATTTTATTTTTTTTTTTTAAAGTTGTTTAAGAGCACCTTTAGGTGAAAGAAAGCAAGTGTAAATTGAAAGACTCAAAATAAACTGAATACCATTAAATATAAATAAAATATTGTTTTTATATATTTAACTAAAAATATATATATATCATTGTAAGTAAAGGTATTGGTATATATATACATATATGTGTGTATACATTTAATTAATAAAGAATATCAAGGTTTTTAGGTATTCAGGACAAATAATTTACAGGAGCACAGAATATTTTTATACTTTTATTTAAGTTTTTTAAAGCATGTGTTTTGTTTTTCTTTATCTTATGACATTTTTGTGTGAATTTATTTTTGGAACTTTTCTTTATTTTTTTAATAAAAAAAAAAAAGAAACATTTTCTTTTCATCACGAAAAGAATCTAAAACAACAAAAAATTAAACCCAGAAAAAAATGTAATGACAAATAATAATAAAAAAGAATAACATGTATTCCTTTTTTAAACAAATAAAATATTTGCAGAAACGACATCCTTCTTTCAAAAAAAAAAAAAAAATGTTTATGTTTGTTACTAAATTGTTTGCGCGAAGTTTTTCTCTAAATAATTTCAAATATTCAGTGTATATTACGTAATGCGTTAATATTAAATGATATTTGCTTAGATATGTATGTGCGTTCTTTAAATTAAACTTTGTTTTACCTAAAAAAAAAAATTTTTTAAGGTGACCAGTAAGGTGACAATTTTTAAGATGATTTTATATTTCATCACCATATTGAATATTCAATCAAAATAAGTTTTCACTTAAATAATACTTTTTTATTAATTAAACTTTATTTATTCCAAATTATCAAATTTACCTTAACCAAAAAGTTTCTTATCACTATTTTATTTTTCTTGACATCTAAAAATATACTTTTATTACGTGATCGGATTATTGCCCACACGAAAAATGCCCACATGAAAATTGCCCACAAAAAATAATTTATAAAACAGAAGCCGCTTTTTCCAGAATATTTAATATTTTATTTTAAATCACTAATAGATTATCTCCTAGATAGAATATAATTTTTGATTTTTTCTCTATTTATTTTAATTTAATTTTTATATTTAATTCAATTTTCTGTGGGCAATTTTCGTGTGGGCATTTTTCGTGTGGGCAATAATCATCGAATCCTTTTATTATGTTATGTCAATGTTAAATTAGCTTTAAATGTTCGTTGTAAAAATTGTTTTAAAAATCAATGTTTTTTATATTTATTTTTTAAAATGAGGCAATACTATCATACCTAATTTAAAAGCTTAGCCTACCTTACACTATTATACAAGCTAAAAAAAATATGTTTCCATATTTTTCACACAATACCTAACCACCAACACTTTTTCCTAATTAATGTATCCTTATGAGGAATGCTCAAGCCATACTTAAGGCGATCTCTATTAATGTTACCAGGATCATATTCAATGGTTTTACATTTAGACCGTGTAGTATAGTGATATAGTATAGGGACATGCTTGTGGTTTCGAATATGACCATTTTTATCTAGATATATAAAATTCTCTGAGGCTAAAAGTGTGGAGTAAATGCTATGGAATATTTGTTGCTCTATCATATTAATTTCGAATTAATTTTATCATAAAATTATCGATTCTGTTTATGTTTACTTCTTTGTACTAATATTTATTTGAATAAAAACATTTTTAGTCAGGTTCTGGTTTATGTGATTTGTTTATACATATACTCCTATGCACTTACTCTCAAAATTTCTGATTTTTTCTGATTAAAGTATGCAATAACTTCAACTTTATTATTGAGTGCCTTATTATAAAATAGTTCTTTACATGCATAAATAGCTTTGATACCTTTTCAGTTGCGCTTTTTACTTGGTGTATGTAGTTAAGATTTCTATGTAGGTGAACTCATAGCTACTTCACTTTTTTTTGTTAGCTATCTCGATTTTGTTGGGTGCTTTTATAATGAATCTTTTCCATTTTTTTTTTATAATTGTAATAAAGGTTATTAAAGATGTTTCTAAATAATACGCTTTCACACTTGTTAAAATTAATTTTTAGCAGCGATCACTAAAATAAAAGGTCGTATACTAAAAAATTATTTTGTTTTTAATAATTTTTTTGAAGCATATTTTTAGGAGCACATTGTTGAAAACCCTTAAAAAAATAATGTATGTATGTATGTATAAAATTATATGTAAAAAAAAATTTAATTCATAATTATAACTCACAAAGGAAATATTTAAAAAAAAAGAATATTGATTATACTTACACTTTGATAGTTATTATTACACTAAATCAATAATAATTATAATTTGAAAATTTTTAAAAAAAATTTAAATTTTGTGTATTACCGGATTATAACAGTAAATAAATAAAATTTTCTGTTAAAATATAAGTCATTAAGGTAAATGATTTCCAATACCTGATTGAAACAGTATACTGATAATATGGTCCACAAAACCGTTCATATGGTTTTATTATGAAAATTATCTCACCTTAAAATTTTAGATATACTGTATAATAACTACAAAGTGTAGCGACCATTTTTTTTTAAATGCACAGATTACAACAAATTTTCAAAACTTTGCTATAATCTGCTGCATATAAACTTAGTAAACACTTTGTTGAACAGTATATCTACGATTTTTAATTCGGGGAGTTTCATACTGTAGATATACTATTGTCTGTCATTTATAAACTTGGTGTTGTTTTTATTAAATTTTCTATCTTTAAATTATGTACCGTTTTTTTCAGATTTACTGAAATGGTCTCTTCATTTTGGCTTATATTAGAATAAATATGAAAAACTTTTGTTTTCCTTCAATCATGCAATGAAGGTATAAAATGAATAATAACATGACAATGAACAACAACAACAATAACAACAACAAAAACAACACATAATAAAAAAAATTAAACACGCACACTTCAGTGCGAATTGAAAGTAAATTTAATTTTTTGTTTTTATCAAAACCCAAAAAAAAAATTTTCCAAACATATACATATACATATTTTTGAATTAAATTTATTGTTTAGAAAATTTGATTAAATTCAAAATTCTCAAGAGATTTTATTTACCCACATTTTATTTTATAAACGTGCTTTCTTCTTCTGCTTTTTTGTTGTTTCTTTTTTTTTATATGCAAAGAAAAGCACAAACATTTCATTTTAATATTTTTGTTTTTTGAAATTTATGTGATATTTTAGTTGTTTTTAATATATTATGCATATGTATAATCAAAATGTTGTTGTTGTTGTTGTTTTTGAAAAAAGGAAACGGAAAGAAAAACAATTTTAATTGGATTTTTAATAGAATGTTTTTTAAGAAATTGCATAAAAAATTCATGAGAAAAGGAAGAACCATATTGCCATCATTTTTTTTTGTATTAATAAAAAGAAAGGTTTAAACAGGGTGCGTAAGACTTGAAAAATCAAAAAACTCAAATGAAAATATTATTTATTTCACATAACTAACTTATTGAAAAAATTCAACAAAATTTACTAGAAAATTTCAAATATATCCCATCCTTTTCTAATTTTTGGACATACTTTCAAAGAATTCAAAGTAATTATGAGGGAGGTAGGTGTTTGACATTTGGAAACAAAAAATCAGTGTTTAAATATTTTGTAAAGTGAAATTTGGATACCACAATTATAATTAATATGAAATAAGATTTTTAAATGGATAATCCTATGTTAAAAGGGTCCAATTCAATTTAAACAAATAATGAAATAGCCCAAGCATTTTTAAAGGAAGTACATTTTTAATATTAAACAATGTTTCATAATAAGTTAGGCGAGGCAAAATGTAAAAAATTAAAAGAGATGCATTCTTCAATTTTAAGAAAACCCCTTATAATTAAGAATAACTTTTATCACACGTTAAAAATTAATGATGGCACTTTCCGTTTTCGTATTTTGCTCAAAAAAAAAATATTTGGACAGGTATTTGAGTTACAGATGTTTGAAATTCTAAATTGTCCAACTTACAGCTCCTAAATACATATTGTTTTCTTTAACTAACCCAAACCTTTTTTATAAAATCTAACTGCTCTCAAAATTTCAAGTTCCTAACTTAGACTGTTTCGAAATATAAGGGGTCATTAAAGTTAAATTTCATATAACGGTAAATTAAACAGTTTGGGCTACAAAAAAAAGTGTTCCCATTAAATTATAATATTTTCCAATAATTCCTCGTGTAGTTAAAATTTCTTGTCTTTAGTTCAAACAGTTTTCAACTATTTGAATTATTATTTTCACAAAAACCGTTTTATTATCCCTCTACAATTGATTAACAAGTAATTGACACCTACAACACAAATTCCAAATTTTGCATTTTATTTTTACATCCATGAAATTAAATCCAACTTTATTTTAAAAAAGTTGAGAAATTTAAAATGAAAAATTTAGTAAAAATCTTTAAACGATATTTCTTTTATTTCAAAAAATGAAAAATTTTTTTTAAGATACAAAAACCTTAAAAACATTTGAATAATTTATTAGCAATGTAATTTTGATTTTATAAATTATAAATTGAATTTTTACCCCGTACTGATTTAATATTTAACAAAATATTTATTCTTTTAACATATACGGAAGCACATAATATATATAAAAAAATATAATAAATTATTACATTAAAACATTTTTTATTAATATGCTAATTTTAATTAATTTTTTAATTTTCTTTTAAATTTTTAGAATATTGTTTATTATGTCAATGAAAATGAAATGAAATTGAGGCAATACTTACGTTTTAATATCTTCTGATTTTCAAAAACTAAATAGAGTCTATAATCATAAACCTGTACAAATTTGTGGGTTGCCAAAGTCTTCAAAATAAAAAATAAAAAAAAGTTCGCAAAAAATTGACTTTAAAAGTCAATATTGTTGTTGACTGTAAGAGACTTTCTGTACTTTGATTCTTAAATTATTTTTAGTCAATCTTTATTTAATTGTGATAAGACCCTGATAAATCACAGATAGAATGAATATTGATTATCTTAAAATTAAGCTTACCAAACCTTAATTTAATCTTAATTTATAAGCTTCCCCTTTTTTTCTTTTTTAGAACTTTAATAATATGATAGTAATATCAATAAAATGTTATTTTGGAAGACCTGTAAATTGTCAACAGGAGTAATTTTTAAAGAAAAAAATATTAAATGTCAAAATCCATATGCTGAACAAATTGTGACGTATTTGGATAAATTCGTTATAACTCTCAATTCCACTGACAAAAACATTTAAATTTTTTTTCCATTTTTATTTCGTAACAAAATTTAAAGTCAAAGTTCGCTTGACTTTGAAATTGTAGCGCCTAAAATGAATACTGCTGCAAAATTGTACTCGATTGAGAGTAATGATTATGAGACTATATTAATTTTTCAAAAAAAAATATTTTTGAAATAGAAATTAGTATTTTCTGATCTAAATTCCAAACAAATATGCTGCTCGATAAAGTATAGGTTTTTTAAGCTTCAAAATTTATAAAGCGTTTTAATTAAGTGCGTAAGGAAATAACCGTTCAGACTCAATCTAAGTGATGAGCAAAGCGTACCGCATTGTTAAAATGATTTTAAATACGTCATACAATTATAAAAGTATTCCCGAAATACGCAAAGTACTGTATGCTTTAATTAAGGTTGTTACAGCGCTTTAAGCAACTGTACGAAATCAATATTTGCAACAAAAGTTTAAATTAAATTTTTATAAATCTTTTAATTCTTATTTTATAGAAAATAAATTAATAATTTAATTATTTTCGTTCATTTCAGCACATTTTCTTTTATTATAAATAAAATAAAAGGAAGAAAAATCCACATAGAAACACCAAATTAAATAAAAAAATTTTTTAAAAAAAGAGAAACTTACAATTTCCCGATTTTTTTACTTTTTAAATTAAATTTAGCAACGTTTTTCTTTTTGAATAAAATTCAAAAGAAAACATTAAACGAGAAAAGACTTTTGCTAATACTAAGGTTTAATAAATTGTAAGAATTATAGGAGAATAAATTGAGAATAAAAAAAATATTAATAATATTTAAAATATATATTAATAAATTAAAATAAAATCAAGATTTTGCGTACCTAAACTCTTTGAAGGACAATCAGCAAAAAAAAGAAGTAAAAAACAGCACTACCAAAACAAAAAAACCAATAGAATTACAAAAACCAATAAACACCGAATCGCAAAAATTTACCAATTATATAAATAAAATCAATAATCAATAAACATCTCTCAAAATCAAGCAATATTTATACAAAATTAATAATTAAAAAAAAAAAAACTGCTTTAATTTTGCTGTTTGTACGTTACGTATACATTCTTCAAAATATTGTTCCCAAGATCATCAAATATCCCATTCCATTACTGGGATAATCAATTGCTAATCAATAATATTTTATCAGTTGAAAGGTTTAATAAAAAAATAATCAAAATTACTAAACAACAGGAAAAAACTACTTCAAATAAAACCAAAATGATTGCAAACGGTTTAGAAAGTACCCAGCAAAATGGCCGCGCTGGCTCAATAAGTAGTGGACAAGATGACAGTAAAACAAATTTAATTGTCAATTATTTGCCACAAACAATGACTCAAGAAGAAGTTAAATCATTATTCTCCAGTATTGGAGATGTTGAAAGTTGTAAATTGATAAGGGATAAGGTCACTGGTGAGCAAAATTATATTAAAATTATTGCACTTTTTTTTATAAATTTAACTTTATTTAAAATTATTCAATAAAAAAAAAAATATTAACTTATATACATCTATTAATTTCAAATCAAAGGTCAAAGTCTTGGTTACGGTTTCGTTAATTATCAAAAAGCTGAAGATGCTGATAAAGCTGTGCATACATTTAATGGTTTACGTTTACAAAATAAGACAATAAAAGTATCATTTGCTCGGCCAAGTTCAGATGCAATTAAAGGTGCTAATTTATATGTATCAGGTCTTTCAAAAAGTATGACACAATCTGATTTAGAAAGTTTATTTCAATCATATGGACAAATTATTACATCGAGAATATTATGCGATAATATTACGGGCTTATCAAAAGGTGTTGGATTTATACGATTCGATCAACGTTGTGAAGCAGAACGTGCTATACAAGCATTAAATGGTGAGTTAAAGAATAAAATTTCAATTACATTTTTTTTTGTATTAATAATATATAATATATAACTTCTTTTAATTATTCATTAATTTTATTTATTTATATAGGAACAACACCAAAAGGTGCTAGCGAACCAATAACAGTTAAATTTGCCAATAATCCTAGCAATAATGTGAATAAAAGTTTACCACCATTAGCCGCATATTTAACACCACAATCAAATCGACGTTTCCCTGGACCGATTCATCATCCCACCGGTCGTTTTAGGTATATGTTAAAAATCTCTATTAAATAGATAATTAATACTAAAAGTTTTTAAAAAAAGTTATCCTAAAAAACTTATTTCTAGATTCTCTCCATTAACTGGAGATTTACTTGGAAATACCATTTTGCCAACAAATGCTATAAATGGTTCTGGGTGGTGTATATTCGTTTACAATTTAGGTATGTAAAATGTTTTACAAAAATTATATAAATTTAAATAAGAAAAAAATGGAAAAAATTTTATTAAAATAATTATTTTAGCCCCAGAGACTGAAGAAAATGTATTATGGCAGCTTTTTGGACCATTTGGTGCTGTTCAAAGCGTAAAAGTGATTAAAGGTAAATATATTTGTTAAATATTTTAAAACTTACCAATCTAACTTCTATAATGAGATTAACTTCTATAAAAATTCATTAACAGTATAAAAATTAATAAAAACTATAAAAAATTTGTATAATTTTCTACCAAAAAACTTGTTAGCACAATTTCGAATAGGTATTACAAAAAAAATTAATTCCATTGAAAATTGTTTTTCTACAGAGTGTTGCCGTATTCGTTACGAAACTAGACTCTTTAAAAGTTTGGAAAAACTTTATTTTTAAATTGTTATACCACAAGTCTTATAAGAGTTATATGTATAAAACAAATATATATAGTGTTGCCATACAATGCGAAATTAAATTTTCATACAAATTTTTGACTCTTTAGAAACTTGAAATTTTGGAGTTAGATCCTCGGAAATAACTTATGAGTCATCTGTGATATAACGTTAATGTAAGAGGTCAAAACTCGTCTGTTTGAAACCCTTGTATAACTTCCATACTAATCTACATTAATTATAGATTTATTTTTCAATATACTCTTTATCCAAATTATTATTAAACATTATATAATTTTGGAAATGTGCTTTCTTGAAAACCCTTGCCTTATTAATTTTTTGTTGATTTTCTAATCTATTATTAAAAACTATCAAAAAGTACTTTTAAGCAATGCCAAAAATACTTATAATCACTGTTCTGTAATCATTACTAAAACTAGTATTTGAATTTACTAGTACTTGAAGTTACATTTTAATATTAATTAAAAGTTATTTTGATTAACTACTATATAAAAAAATTTCTTAATAATTCAATATCTTAAAATCTAATCAAATATTTTTATATTAATAAAAAGCAATAAAAATATATATAAATAAATATAATAATAAAAATTATAAAATAATTTAATTAATTTAATTTCTCAATTTTTTTTTTTTCTTATTAATTTAGATCTTCAAACCAACAAATGTAAAGGTTTTGGTTTTGTAACAATGACTAATTATGATGAAGCAGTTGTTGCTATACAGTCATTAAATGGTTACACATTGGGTAATCGTGTCCTCCAAGTCAGTTTTAAAACTAATAATACCAAAAATAAAACAAACTGAAATGAAATTAAATTTATATAAATACATTATATAAATTTAACAAAAGAAGAAAAATAAAAACAAAAAATTATACATATTTTATAAGATATTACAAAAAAAATATAATTTTTACATAATACATATATATATATATATACATACATTTATATATATATATATATAGCTATATGTTTAATATTTAATAAAAAAAACAAAACGTATTTATAATAAAAAAATATTAAATAAATTTTAATAAATATGTAATTTATATTAATTTTTATTTTTTAAAATTAAATGTCGTTCAAAAAACCAAATCCTATACCATCAGAAAAATAAAATTAATTGAATGGTATATTTAAAAAAACAAATAAAACTTCAACTATTTTATAAAAAAACCAAAAAAAAACATTAAATTAATTTAAACTCTTTATATTAACTATAATTATGTACTTAACAATTAATTAAATTTAATCAAAAACTTTAAAAAAAAAAAAGAAATTAATATTAAATAAAAATTTGATATTATATTTAATTTTAATTTTTTTTAATTTATTAAAATTTCAATATATATATATATATACATTATTTATTAATAATTATAAATAGAACTAAAGTTAAATTACATTTTTTAATTTAGTTTTTATTTTTTTTTTTTTTAAATATAATTAATATTAAATAAATATCTTATATAAAAAAAACAAAACATTTAATTAACAAAAAAAAAAAATGGTAAATATCCGGGAAAGAAGCAATAATATGTATAAAATTTTAGGAATAAATTTTTTTTTCTGATCTTTTTTAAAAATCTTAATTCGTCAATAATTAATTAATATAAAATTAATAAAAAAAAAAAAAAATTCTAATAAATTATTTTAAAAATGTTTCATTACATATCAGTTTCTTTCAACATATATACATATATATGTATTATAATATACATATTAATTGACATACAAGATTGTTTGTATAAAACTTTATTATACATAGGTATATGTAATTGAAAATGTATAATGTATTTATATAGCCTATTTACAATGACGCTCACGTTTCGCTCTCATCGTATAGTCAACAAATAAGTGTCCACAATAAAATGTATATGACAGCATTTTTTTGACATTGTTTTGTTTACAAATTTCATGAATTAAAAAATATTCTATAGTTTAAAGTTTATTGTAAAGCTATTTTTAATATAGGTTTGATATTATTTAATCTTAGATGCAAAAACAAATAATAATTTTACTCATTTTTTATTCTGATAATTTTTTCAATAAAAAAATTTTTCAAATTTCAATTATTTGACATTTAAATGCTTAGAGTAACTTAAAAAGCTAAAAGTTAAACAACTTTTTTGATAACTGCATAATGGCTGCGACATGACTGTATACACTTTCATATAATTCAATACATTTAACCCCTAGTTTGACAGATACGTGTAGAGAGCGAATCGAGAACGTTCATTGTAGATTGTCTATTACAAAAGTAAAACTTTGCATTAAAAATAAAAAAAAAATACATTTTTTTACAATCAAAATTTATATTAAATAAATAAAAATGTACTGAAACTTCATTAAATTTTCATATATGTGATGTGAACTGATTAATGAAATATTTAATAAAATAATATATTAGAAAACGCCAATTTTAAGATAATATATAATAAATATATATATATATATGTATGCGGTTTTTTCTTATTATATAATTTTATCTTGAGATAACAAATTAATAAATTTTATCATAATAAAGAAAGTTGTATTTATATAGAAAAAACCACATTATATAAACAAAAGAAAAAAAAAGATCATAGCTAGAAATTTTTTTGTATAACATTTTTAAACAAAATATATAGAAAAGAAAATTAAAAAAAAAAATAAAATAAAAAATAATAAATTAATTTAATGAGGTAGGAACTAATAATTCGCGACAAAAAAAAAACATAAAAACAAATCCAAAAAACACAAGGAAATAACGATTATTAGCGTGTTAAAATAATCGTATCTCGTAATTAAATGAAAATTTACCTAAAAATAAGCCCTAAACAAATGATGAAAAAAAAAAAATTAAAACTTTTTAAATTAGATAAAATAGAATTAAATTAAATTAAAAAAAAAAAAAAACCAAAATGAAATAAACTAAAACTTATTTTTTATTAATAATTTAATATATTACTATATAATTATAAAAATAATATTGTTGTTTCTTAATAATAATAGTCAAAATTTTGAATTAAATTATAAATTAAATTAAAATATTGAAAAATTAAAAATATTAAAAAAAAAATATATTAATTAAAAAAATTTTTTGTGTCTATTTTTACATTTAATTTTTCCTTTTTGTGTTCAAAATTTTTTTTGTATTTTAACACTTCGTGTTTTAATAATTTTTTGAACAATTTTACTAAAAAAAAAACAAATAAATTTTTGAAAAAAAAAAAAACCAAAAATTATTTAAAATTTAATGCACTTTATATAATTAAATTAATATAGTTTTGTGAGAAGCATATATATATATGTATAAGAACCGAGAAAAAAAAAGTTTTACATTTATAATCATGTGCTTATTATGAACAATAATCAATAATTGTTTGTTAATTGTTAAAATTAATAATTTTTCATCTAATCGATAGCTCAGTGGTAAAGTGGCGGATTTTCAATCGAAAAATTTCGGGTTCAAACCTAATTAGAAGTCCAAATGTCGAATAGGCAAACGATTATTATGTAATCTTTAATTTGTAATATTCAATAAAACACAATAAAATTACTTCACTTTAGATATTTACAATTTTTATTAAATTAACAAAAGATGTTATCATTTACATCGACTCCAACAAACTAACTTCTCCTCTTTTTTTTTTTTTTCTATTTTTTCATTAATTTTGTAGCAAAAATATTTTATGCTAAATTTTGTGTAGCGGATTTTATTTGACGTTTATGTGTTTACATTTTATTGTGAAAACTGTTTATTTACAAATTTACAAGATTTTCTGAGTACTTTTTAAAGTGAAGAATTTATTTTAAAATTAAAAATATAAACTGATTAAAAAACAAAATTTTTAAAATTTGAATTTAAAAAATAATTTGAACAGTAAATAGAAAAATAAATATAATTAGAATAATATAAATTAAATTAAAATAATTTAAAATAAAAATATAATAAAAGTCACTTTCAAAATTTTGCTGCAAATCATTCAGTATAACAATGTAGCGCTAGTTGCTACACCACAGAAATCTAGTGTAGTGCTAGATGCTACTGAACGCAACCAATGTTCAAAAGTAAAAAAAGTTTGGCCACTTTGGGGAATTAAATAAACAACTGTCAATTAAAAATATTTTTTTCAAAATACTGAAAATGTTAAATAAAAATTTTATTTAAATTTATTCATTTCCAGTCTCCAATTCCATTACTTTTCATAATATATGTTTTCAGTTGTTTGTTTCTTTCTTTTAAATATTTACCGTATAGAATTTTAAACAATTGTCAGTTGTTATTAGTTGTTTATATGTAATTTGATTGAAACATTATTAATTTGTTGAGCAACAACTAAAAATTGTTATTTATTGTTCATAATTAACGTGATTATTTGTTAATTTTTTTGTATATTTTGTAGAGCAAAAACAATTCCAAATCCCAATCAAAATGTAATTTCACACAGTCTTTACATTTTTATACTTTAAAAATGTTTTAGTGTAAAAAATAAATTGAATTTAATATTATTCTAAATAATGAACTAAAATTAATTTAATATTTGTTTCAAAATAAAATTGGGATACATTTGAAACATTTTTTTGAAAAGGAAACCTTTTGTTCAGAAACATAAACTTAATAAAAATTATAACCTATTTCTTTGTTCTATTATATTATAATTTATTAAAAACTTAATATTATATTTACTTAAAATTAATTATATACTTATTAACTATATATATTTAAATAAATTTTTTAAATTAATGTCAGTTTTATCATTATTATTATTATAATTAAATAAAAAAAAAAATAAAATAAAATATTTTATAATGTATTAAATTAAAATTAAAATGAATAAATTAATTCTTTTTTTTTGTTTTTTTTTTTTGTTCAAAAAATTAAAAAAAAATTTAAAATAAAATTGAAAAAAAAAAATCACAAAAAAAAAATAAATAAATAAATTAAATATCAGTAGTGTTCAACGTAAATTTTCCTTGCATTTATATAAATTTTTAAACCAAAAAAAAAAAAAAACTATATATATTAAAAATAAAAAATAAATATTATTATTATTTTTAAAACAAATATATTATTATTATTATTAATTAATAAAATATTAAACTTAATTGTATACTCATTTTCGCTATTTATATTATATTATTATAAAAAAAAAAAACAATGGTATCCTTTCAATCGTATTTTTAATGTAAGAATTTAAAAAAAAAATGAAAAATGAAAATTTTAGAAAATTTGAAATTATTTTAATAATATATTATTGAATTATTTTTAATTATATATCTATATATTAAGATAACTTAAATAAATTAATAAATAATTAATTAATATCAATTTAGTCAAATTAATTTAATTATTATATTTTATATTTTTAACTAAATTCCAATTGAATAATTTACAATTTTTTCTTAAGAAATATATATACAGTGAAAGTTCTCTTAGCCGGACGTTCTTATATACGGACATCTCTTTAAGACGGACAGTTTTTTCAAAACCAATTCTTTTTTTAAATTTTTCATACAAAACACATTCTTTTAACCGGACACTCTAATAACCGGACGCGGACACTTAAATCATTCTTTAAATTTCAAAAAAATCTCCCGTAAACGGACACTTGTAATTTATGAGCAAGCTTTTTTTATTTAATGTGAGTAATATGGTGTATACATCCAATCCAATACAAATTTTGTATTATAATTTACTATTATAATATATTATATTTATTTATAGGTATGCATTCTAATTTTTAGAATTACATATTAGAATCTAATACACACATAATTGGATTTGAATAGGTACTTGTTATTGCTTATTTTTCAAAAGGTTCTAAGCAAAGAAGAGATAGTATTAGTATGTATTATTAATAAGATGCAAACTCGCTCTCTTAAGAATCAAAAATTTTTCCATTTTTTAAAAATAATACGTATTAGGTCTATTAGGTTTATTACGCAAACGTTTTAGGTAAAGTTCACCAGTTCTTGAAGAATTGGAAACTAAAACCTACAATGAAGTCTTAAAAACTATTGATAGATTAAAAAAATTTGCAACATTTAAAGAGGATCTTACAGCATTCCAGTTTATAAAAACCTTAGAATCACATTTCAAAAATAATGTTTGAAAAATTGACCAAAAAAAATACGGCAGTCAAAGTTTTCAAATTTTTTCAAAAGACTACTAATTCTTAAACTCTGGAATGGAAGTAGCATGTAATTTAAACAAATAATGTTAATCTGTATTGAATGTATTGATTTTTTTGTTTAGTTTTTTGTAGTAATTTTTATGTTGTTTTACCATTATAATTTTACCCTTGAAAAAACGTTATTAAAAAAACTAATAAAGAATTTAAGAAAAGTTATAAAAAATTTTTTTTCTATTAACTGAACAGTTCCCATAACCAGACGAAAATTTTAAAACCGTGAGTGTCCGTTTATGAGAGCTTTCACTGTACATATATATATATAAATAAAAAATAAATATAATAATACCATAAAATTACAATTTGTTAAAATTTTGAAATTTATTATATAAATATATATATATTATATATATATATATATGTATATTAACAACATTTATATTACAATGTCAGAAAAAAAAATGAAAACCTTTTTTTTGTAATTAATATTAATTATTTAATCTTATTTGTACATGTCCTTATTGAATAATCACAATATGATTAAATGGAATAAAAGTACTATTAGCTGGCATTCTAGTACAGATCTGAAAAACTGACATCAAAATACTACTGTATTGTAATTTCTTTAAAACCATATATAACATTTTTAAAATATTTCAATAATATATTAATACATAATAATTTATATATTAAAAAAATAAACAAATAATTTAATTACTTTAAATTATGTTTGCTTCATTATATTTAATTAAAAATAAAAACATAAAAAATGTTTAAATAAAATAAAGTCATATTATGTATTTAAATAAATTATAATTATACTTAATTCAATTTTCAATTTTTAATAATTATATAAAAAAAAAACATACAAAAAAAAAACAATTTTAAAATACTCTTCTTATACTCAATAATTCATTATAATTATAATTATATTTATTATTATTAATTATTATCATTATGATTATTATTATTATTAATTATCAATTATTAATTAATTAATTAATTGTATTCATTAAAATGAAAGTATTTGTATTGTACTTTAATTAATTTATTAAAAAAAAAAAATTCTGTTTTTTTTTTTTCTTAAATTAAACCACAAACAAAATAAAAGACAAAAGCAGCTTAATTTAAATTTAAACAAGAAAAAAATAAAAGAAAAAAACCTGTAACTTAATTTATACGCACACATACTGATATGAAAAAAATAAATACATATAAAATGAAAATAAAAAAAACCAGAAAACTAAAGAAAAAAACAAAAAAAAAAACTGATAATGTGTTAATGAATCACACATTAACCTATATTAATTAATAAAAAATATATGTAAATTGAAAATTTGTTATATTATATAAATAAATATAAATAAATATATAAATTTTATTAAAAAAACAACAAACTTATAGATTTTTTTTTTTTTTTTAACATATTCATTTTAAAACCAGGGTTGTACAAAGCTCAAATTTTAACTAAAAACTAAACTTATACTTTTAGTCAACTCATTACTTTAAGATAAACTCATACTTTTAGATAACTTATACATTGAGATACCTCATACCTTGAGTTACATAATAAAGCTCATAAGTTGAGCTAGGTTATTCTTTAAGCTACTTGAGCTATATATTTGCGTTTAGACGCTAAGCTAACTCAAATTTTGAGTTGAGTGCTAAATCAGCTCCAAATAAAATGTTAATTTATATCTATTATAAATATTTCTATATAACAATGTACCTTAACTTTGTTAAATTGTATTAAATGAATTTGAGCTTATTTGAAATGCGCTCAGTTTTAGGTAAACTAAAATTCGAGTTACATCAGACCAGCTCAAAACTTGACTTAGCTCAACGTATAAGCTTATGTAACTATGACAACTTTTAAGTTGAGTTTGAATTGAGCTTTCCATTTGATTTCGCTTTTTTACAACCCGTTTAAGAACATAGATTTAATTTATTTTTCCAAAAATGAAATAACCGAAAAAAAAATTTCATTAAAATATTATAATAATTATATATTTTGAATGCTTTTAAATAATTGACCAGCAGATTATTTTCCATAAATATGGAAATTTTTTATTCTTAATGTAAATATTAATATTTACAATTAGAATAATTCATTAGAATTATATGTCATTTTTATTATATACTTTTATATGAACTTGCCTGTGGCTATGACTTATGAGTTCTTATTATTACAGGAATATATCCAAAAAAAAAAATACATTTTTAAAAATGTATTCAATTCAATTTATTATAATTATTCGATTGAATTATTCCATTTTTATAAAACTTATGCTTGGTCAAAATTTGAAATGCGTCTGTAACTGTCATTTCAAGAGTGAAATAACAAAAATTTATAACAATACAACATATCCTACTTGTTTGTATTTTAATTTTATCTAAAATCAGTAAATTGAGCAAAAATAAAATTGAAACTAACTTTTGCATTCAAAATTTTAAACAGACGCCATAGATGGATTGCCCACATCTTTCTTAAAATCCAGAAACATACATAAATAACGTTACTTTTCTGAACTTACTACTAACATTCAGGACTCTGTCCTGGAATTTTTTTTTTAAATATTCATTATAAATTTTAAATTTGATAC